>PVJH01001304.1:10000-218436 GCA_004026705.1 Nesogale talazaci | reverse complement strand
ATGAAAATTCACTCTGTATCCCCTTGTTAATAGAAATGTTACTGTCTTTCCAGACTTGTTTAAGGAGATAGTGCACCTCTCCGAAACCAAGCCAAAGAAAAAGACCTCACTGCCAAGGTGCCCACACCTAAACAGGGTAGCTGTGGCTGTTTCCAAGGTGATAACTCTTTATAGACTAGAAAGCTCCCTCTTTTCCCCTGCAGAAGGGCTGGGGGTTTCAGTGGACAGTCCAACCCATACCCATTTGGCAGCTCCCTCTGAAGAACTGCCACCCAGTCCTGGCCACCTCACAGTGACCTCCTGTAGGTTTCAGAGACTAGAACTGTGCAGGAGGAGAAAGCCCAGTTTTCCTCCAGAGGACCTGCTGGTGGCTCTCAGTCAGGAGGATTGCAGCCCAACATAACCCCAACAAGACTAGAGCACCTTTTCTGCAGCTCCGGGGGGCTTTAGAGTGGATCCTTGTTGGTGTAGAGTCTGCCATTTTGGCTGCAATTCTCACGGTCAACAGTTGGAAACCACTAGCACGTCTGCCAAAGGAAAATGGGATTTCTACCCCCTTCGTGATTACAGATTCAGACATCCACAGGGGGTTTACTATGAGTCTGAATTCATTCAATGGCAGTGAGCTGAGTTTGGGTCTAATAATTACCAAAGATGTAATGGATGCATTGTTGGATTACTCAATGAGAAAGGTAAGCAGGGGCTTCCTCTTGCTTACAAACTAATCTGTAGTGAACAATTTCATAGGTCTTACACTAAAAGCATGTGAAATTGGAAAATCGCCCTGAAATGACAACACTGGTTGTGAAGTTGATATATTGTCTTTATAAAATTATTCACATATAATTCCAGAAGCAATTTTACCTGTTTGACTCAGATCACATTGTATTTAATATTCTGCCAATATTTCAGCAAGTCAACAAAGGTGACATCTTAAAGTAACACAAAGTAGTAGACCGCTGTCCAAATGTACTAGACATCTTGGAAATGGATGCTAGAGAAATGTTAACTCTGAGGATTTGAAGTAATGATGACCTTGTACATAAACCCACTAATTTCAATATGCAATATTTTAAAATCCAATAGAGGGGAAAAAGTGATCCTTTCATTGAATACAATTATTCTCTTGTTTCTCATAGAAGTGCCTTATTTTTTGTGTTAAGTGCTATGCTAAATTAATAGAGTCAAAAGCAAAACAAAAAACATTGAGACATTGAATATATACTTTATTCTTTCCTAATGCATTATGATTCACACTTCCATGTAAAGTATTGAATCCAATTATAAATCTACATTGATTAGGAAATAGTATAATCACTATTTAGTATAATATAAAGTTGGCATATTAAATCAATGGTGAATATAGAATATGGGTTTAATTAATTAACTATTTGTGAGAGATGGTTTACATACTCTATTACATTACATTCTTTTGCTGTTTTTCAGTGATTTTATTGGGGACTCTTACAGCTCTTATAACATCCAATACATCATTTGTATCAAGAATATTTGTACACATGTTGCCATATTCATTTCCAAATATTTTCTACTTGATCCCTTAGTATAAGCTCTTTCCCCCCCTCCTTTTTTTATAAATCATTTTATTGGAAGCTCATACAACTCCCATCACGATCCACACATACATCAATTGTTGGCAGAACACGTTTGCACACTTGTCGCCACCATCACTCTCAAAACACACTCGCTCCACTTAGGCCCCCAGTACCACCTCCAATTATCTCTCCACCTTCCCCCCCCCCCCTTACATTACATTTCATAATGGTCAAACAGGTAAACACAAAAACTCTCATAACAATTGATAAAAAAATTAAAATTAAAATAAATTGATAAATTAGTGAAACTTTAGAAGACTATTCAGAGCTTTTGGAAAGGGTGGGTTTTGCAAGTATAATTAAATATTCAAAAATAAAAACAAATTAAAATTCACTACTTATAAAATGGCTAGCTTCCATTTATTAAGCACACAAGGAAAAGTATTTGTTGACAAAAGGGTAACATCCTTATAAAGAATACAATTATATATAATTCAATATAAGTGACAAATAGGCCAAGACCCTGATGGATAAAGAAGTAAAAGACATGAATAGGTAACGCATGAAAAAAGAGATGAAAAGTGGATAAATGTGTGTGAAACTATATTCACTTTCATTTGTTATCAAAGAAATAAATTTTTAAAAGAAACAAAACCATTGTATTGTCTATATTAGAAAAAATAGAACATTAATAGTGATAAAATATATGAATAAGTAGAAATTTGAATGTACTGTACTACTTATGTTAGTAAAAGCAGTATTCTATGGTGAACTATTTGATTATAAAATTATTATTGCCAATAATCTTACAAATGTGAAGAAAAAGGATGTAAACTCTGAAAGATTATTTCAAATGAAAGGAGACTAAATAGGTCTCCCTTAAGAAATGGAATGTGAAAACTGGATTGGATTCGGATGTCAGTAGAAGTGAGAAACTACAAAGATATTATTGAGACAATTGATGAAATTTCAACATGAGCTGCACAAAACATAGTAATATTTTATCGGTGCTAAAATTTTCTGATTTTGAAAATTGTGTTTTGGGTGCATTTAAAACATTTTTTTTTCAGAAGAATGTATCAAAATAGTTAATGGTAAAGGGACAGAATTTCACCAGTTTGCTCTCAACTGGCGGCTGTGGGAGAGAACTTGCAAGGCAAATAGGACACAGGGCAAAGGCAATGGATGCTGACAAACAGGGTAGAGAAGTTTCTTTTATGATTTCTGCATTTTTCTCTAAGCTTAAAACTATTTGAAAATCACAGTGAGCAAAAGCAAAAAAAATTCATGCGGACTGAATCAATAATTTAACTTCCAGAAATTTATTTTTCAAAAAAAAGCATGGAATTGCAACAAGGAAAGTGGACATGCCACAGTGTTATTTCTAATGACCAAAAGTGGAAACTGAATTGATACCCCACAAAAATTGTCTAATAAAATATTTACTTATATCACATAGAATCATTAAGGTTAAATATTTAGGAAAAATATGTTTTAACACAGGAAAATTGTGTTAAGTGATGCTATGTACAAAGAAGGGGTTTCAAAATTGGCTACAATTGGTTAGCTTTTAAGAGGAACTGGTGTTGACATTGGCAAGACTACTAATAGTCTGCAAATGAGTCTATTGTTTTAATAGTTTAAAGTCTAAGCACAATAATAACATCATGATAAATGGAGAGAAGATTGACATTGTCAAGGATTTTGTCTTACTTGAATCCACAATCAATACCCTGGGATGAAGCAGTCAAGAAATCAAAGGATCCTTGGCATTTGAGTAAATCTGCTGCGCAAGAAAGCTTCACCAGGTTGAAAAATAAGGATGCTACTTTGAGAACTAAGGTGCTCCTGATCCAAGCTGTGACCTTTTGGATCTCCTCATATGCATCTGAAAATTAAATAATTTGAATGAAAGCATTGAATAAAGAAGAATCGATGCTTTCGTTATTGTGCTGGTAGCATGTTGAATGCATCATGGCCTTTCAAAAGAAGCAAACAAATTTGTCTGGGAGGTAGAGCTTTTAAGCAAGGAGGGTGAGACTTCAACTCCTATATTTTGGACATGTGGTGAGGAGGGACCAGACCCGCGAGAAGAACGTCATGCTTGGTAAGGCGGAAGGGTAGCTGAAAATAGGAAGGCACTGGACAAGATGGACTAACACAGCAGCTGGGGTGAGGATGGCATAAGACTGGACGGTGTGTCCTTCTGCTGTGCGTTGGATGACTGTGGGTTGGAGCTGACTCCAAGGCCCTGACCACCACACCACCACCAAGTTGGGAAAACCTCACCTCAGAAACTTTATCTGGATGTGTTCTTAATGGGAATGAGGATACCAGGTCATGAATCCTAACAGAACCAATACATGTGGAGGGTCTGCCGGTGAACCTAAGTGGCAGTTTTCTATGGATCTCAGTCATGGAGACTTCTCACTTTGCGAGGCAGTAATGGACTGATGTGCTACCAGTCATGATTTCGTGAGCATGCCTTTGTTGTCCATGTTGTATGATTATCGATGTAACTGAAAGGCATCTGTATAATGCACATCTGAATTTCGAGGTCATTTTTTTCTCCCCAGAACATAAGTAGGATTTTCCTTTTAGGTCGTGGGTTGATCATGGCAGAGGTGAAAGAAGACATGCCATTGAGACAACCGTCCAGAGGTTCTTACATCTTGGTCAGGATCGTGTTATATAATCCATGGTCGTACTATGATTTTTTGGACCTTAGGAACTTTTGCCTGCATGTATTACTTTTTACATTAAAAAATGAAAGCTATATTCTAGCCGTATATTGGCACACATTGGTGAATTAAAGAATTGAATTTTGCCCCCATATTTGTCTTTGTCCTTGGTCTCTTAGAGATAGCATTTAAAACCTTATAGTTTCTCTAATGATAGAAGTATTTTTCAAGAGATCTCCACACCACCCATGAGGCTTTATGCTAATAACATGATTCAGGTAGAAGCTGGCTAGGCCAGAAAGACCCACAATTGGAGGTCAGCAAACTTCTGGGAGCCCAAGCAGGTAGGCATGACTCTTTTAAGATGCTTTTCTTGGGGAAACTAGGGAAGCTCAGAGACGCAAATGGAAAAACACTATCTCTTCACTTGTAATCTATTTGCTAAAATAAAATTGTAATTGTTAAGTCTATACTGCTTTCCTGAGGTCTGTGCATAGTTTTAGCAAAAAACCCCAAGAAGGAGTAGAAACCAGCAGTTCCAAAGAGGGGTCCTGGGAGCCTCTGAACTTAAAGTTGCTGCCCTGTGGAGGTAGTGGGAACTCCCAATTTTGTTCAGAAGAGATGGTGAGGTTGAGACTCCAAGCTTGCAGCTGGCATCAGAAGTCTTGGGCAGACTTGGCAGTCTGGAGGACGTTACCTTTTAACTTGTGAAGTCTGACCCAGCTCCTGGTGGGTGGTTGGAATCAGAGGAAGACATGCCGACCTGAGCTCGAGTCAGAGCAGTGGAACTGAACTAAACTGGATTCATCATGGAATTGATCAATACATTCAGTGTCGGAGAAACAGGATTTTATTTTTTAAAATAACATTAAAGTGGTTTCTTTGTTTTACCACTAAAAATAATTGACCATCAACTAAAATTTAAATAACTCAAGTATGACCCCCTAAAAGTATTATGGACCCAAAGCACCATGCCTAATGGATAAATCAAGGGGCTTTTTTCTGGTAGGCATTCAACACCTAAGTCTTTATCTGCTATCTCTGTTCATTCCTGAAGTATCTCTTACTATGCTTCTGAAATGTCAGTCTGCAAACAAAGCATCACGATATTGTGAAAGGCAGAGTCTGACACAGTAAGCTTGGGGTTGACACCTGAAACTGAATTCTGCAAGCTGTCTGATGCAGTTGATACTTCTAGTCAGTGGACCACACTTTTAAAGAGAAAGTTATAATCCCTATTACTAGAGGTTATTTTCTCCAGACATCTGTATATTTCTCATCAATTTCTCTGTTTTCTTAACATGCTGCCTTGTAATTCCTGGTCTCTCATCTTCAGGAATACCAAGAGAGGTCGTATTACTTGCTTCATAAACATCTATTTTCTCTCTTGCTATCTGACTGTAGTAGAAACATGTATCTAGAAGACATGCTAAAATATCAGAAGATTATCTGTTTTCAAAATATGGATGGAATTTAGGAATCTCTGTGCACAACAATGTTGACTACCTTCTTTTCATTTAGTATGACTCATTTTCTGAATAAAATATTGTTTGTTATATATTTAGAAAAATATACTGCAATATATCCTTGAAAGGAAAGCAAGCTAATTTGGCCAAGCTAGGCATGATGAACAAAATGTCATTTTTGATTAACTTATTCAAGACTGGGAATATGAAATCTTGGCTTTGAAGGTTGAGAAGCATTATGCAAACATAGAATTATATGAGTTCTCATATTTTTGTGTTTATTGCTCCAATAGACAATGTGATACTGAAGGTTGCATGATTTACCTTTTTACCTTCTGTGTCCAGTGGAATTTAATTACATAAATATGTAATTATAGGTGCTTGTTTATGGTGAGCAGATAAGTACACATACATACTTCAAAAACCAATCCAGTGCGATATTCTTTGCATTAGCTGATTTAAAAACAGGATTACACAAATAATTGTGCGATTGGGTTGAAAATTTAGAGTCTTTTTTTTTGGGGGGGGGCAATCACTACTCTCCGGTGGTAGGAGTAGGAGGCCCAGCCCCACTGCTGGAATTGAACCTCTGTCCCAGTGGGCTGCAGTCCCGCGCACAACCACTACGCTACCGGGGCTAAGCCCAAATTCAAAGTCTTATACACAGGTTTTTAATTTGTGTTAATATGTGACTTCAAAGATAACTTCAGTTCTATTCATTCCAATTCATAAAAAAATTGTGGGCACTGAATGTTTTCAAAAGCTTGTCTTTGGGAATATTCACACTGTCTAAAAGTCTACATATGTGATTTAAAAAAAAACATTCCTAGTGAAATATTTTCGACCTATGCAAATAAAATAAAATTGTATTGCTTCACTTTCTTAATGGATAGTTTTTATAATCTTAATGGATAGTCTTTGGAGCACCTCAATTTATTATAGGGTAGTGATTTTGTTCCCATAAAAACTCATATTTTAATGTATGGTATGTGAGTAGTATTTTTTATGTCTTTGTTCTATCAGTCATCAGACCATGATGGCCAGAAATGCCAGCCTAACTGAAATCCAAATAATTTGAGGAGAAAAAAATAAAATGCCATAATTTTAGTTTGGCAAATATAATTAATTACCTTGGCACTCAAGAACATATAGAACAGAATAATATAGTGTGTCACTGCAACATAACAAATGCAGTATCTACATATGTACATAGATATTTGAAGTTTCTAATGTTCTCTTTGTGCTATACCTTTTAAAATTTTATTTATAACCTGAATATGACATATAAACAATGGAAAGCTTTCAAAGTTGAAATCATTACAGGTATTAAATGAACACATAATTATACCTTTCTCCATTCACTTGAGGTGACCTGTTATTTGGCACTTTTTGCATGGAAATATTCTCATTCAATTCATGGAATGTTTTCAACTATATTCAAGGTAGTATGTAGTAACTGCTTCATCCAGACATATAATTCTTATAGAAATACTGGAATGGAACACCATGAAAATTAATATTCTGCCTTTCCCCTGTAGACCCTTAGAAAAAGGAATTTTATATGATTTCTACAGAAACCTGATACAAGGCTGTCTAACTTAGGGATCACATTCACGTTATTTCCCGTAATTTCTTAGCACTAGGCCAACACCCTGTATACAATGCCATATTTATTTTAGGTGAACTATAGTTTTCAGGGTTTTATAATTTCTTTGCGTAATGTGTATATTTTAAAAATATATAAATACGATTGACAGACATTATAACCATTCCTGCTACACAGTATAGCCATTGAGTCTTTGTCTTTGAATCATACAAGCACAATCTTATGAACTGTTTTAAATTTAGGAAATGGATTATTTTATCCGGTATTTAAATTAAAAAAATTTAATGGCTGTGTGTACCTATGCAGTATTTATACATCTGAAAGGAAATTACAATTGCCTGTGTATGTCTGCCTGAATTAATTTATTCATGTCTTTTTTCCTGAACATTTTCCTAGGCTAGCCCCTCAGTGGTGAGAATTATGATGTCATTCATGGAAAGCTGCAGACCTGACTATGAAGTAGAAACCACATTCATAGAAAAAAAATTTTAGCTTCAGACCTATGAAGCTTTTCGCTTCAGACCACTTTCATAAAATTAAACTTTTAGCACAGCAATGATACCTTTCAGTTATATAAAAAGCAAAATATAAACAAATATGTGACACATATGTGACTAATAACCATAATAAGAAAGTGTCCCTGAGGTTCCATCGCCCAGTCTGTTTTGCTCTTTGTGTCCACACATCTTTGCCTTCCCAAAGGTCATTGCTGAATGTTGGGTTTTATTATTTATATAATAGTCTTATCAGAACAGAGTCTATTTATCAGTTTTATTGCTATTGATATTTCCCAAAACAAAATACCATATAATCATAAGTTTTTTTATGTAAGATAGTAGTTGACACAACCTATAGTCTAGGAAATGAGAAATTTGGGAACCAGCAGGAGTGACCTTTAGCAACTCTGACCTTGGTGATAAAAAGTAGAACTGATATTATATAATCTTATGATACCAATAAATGATATACTGCAAATAGTTTTTGCAATAGTGGTAAGTGCTACATGTCCAGATCTCACATGAAAGAATAGACAGTAATGAAATTGAGCTCCTCTATGGAAAGAGCTGATGGAGAAATTCAGGATTGTCAATTTAGAGAAGTCCAAGCTAGAATATGGTTCCTATGAGTCAGGGTCAACTGGATGACAGTAAGCTGAAAGACTGCCTAGAGAACAGATCATCGAATGCTCCAGCATGAACTTCAATGGGAGCTAAAATCCACAGGAGTTAAAGCATGGTGACAAAAGTCAACTATGACCTTAAGTATGTCCTACCTGGGTTTGGAGACAATCTCAATAAGAGATGTAACACATTGGACACTCAGGACCAAAGAGAAAACAAGTTGTGGGATCACCTTGAGGACATTATATCTAGAGAAAACAAAAACCCATTAAAAAGACGTACAAAATGAAGAAGAAAAGAACAATGGGCATGTCAGAAGTGACTCTGAAACATTCTCTTGAATATTGCATAACTAAAGTCACGGGAAGAAATAACTGAGTCAGAGAATTGAACAGAAAAGGACAGCTTGAGGAGAAAAACTGACATGTCACCATAACATGTGCCCAGATGTGGAGTTAGAAAACCATAAGCGAAGACCATCCTTGGTATTTCTCAGGCTTACGGAGCTGAAGGAAAAGGCTGAGCTTCAAAATGCAATGTGGAAGGTGACAAGATTTTAAGCTGGACACCATTGACTGGTGGGAGGGGTTCTTGATTAAAAATTTGGTCTATATGGAGCAATAAAATGTTTATAGAATGCAAAAATAGTATTGTAATATATTTATTTAATTTCAAAACACTGTAGGATGGGGGACACATTGTTAAGAAGCGGTACCTCTGGTCACCTTAATACAGCTTCAAGATTTTGGGTCCCAGCACACAAGCCAGTGTTGTTGTAAATGAACAGAGACATTGACGAAACGAGAAGCACATGGGATGAGTCGAAGGACTGCAGCTCACTCCGGCAGCAGCAAAAAAGTGAGCTGTGTCCATTCTTTTATACATACTCATATTTGGGAATATGTGACAGGTTGCATTTACTCAGAATTTTAAAAATTTGATAAGTAACATTCTTGGAACAATATTATCAAAAAAAAGATGCAATAAAAATATAATCTATGAAGCAAAGAACAGAGACCAAAGCACACTCCAGGTTACACATTCATTATCAAACAGCATTTGTGACTCCTTGATATCAAAACACATGTTTGCAGATTATTTTGACCTCAAATGTATATCCTTGAAGTTTTTATTTGTATTTGGTTCTAGCTACAAACCAGGCTGCAGAAGATGAGGTGGTCAGCTTCCACAAAGATTTATAGTTATGCAATTCTATGAGTTCAGGTTTATTCTGTCCTAGAGGGCTGCTGGAAGTTCAAATTGAAACAGTGACAGTTTTGGATGAATATTCCACACAAGGAGCATAAAAAAGATAAAAGGATCACAGAAAAACACTGGAGCAAAAATACGTGGTCAACCTGAACGATTTTAAGAGGC
Organism: Nesogale talazaci; assembly: GCA_004026705.1. NCBI lineage: Eukaryota > Metazoa > Chordata > Mammalia > Afrosoricida > Tenrecidae > Nesogale > Nesogale talazaci. Next base: position 208,632 of record PVJH01001304.1, on the reverse strand, counting down.
AGTGGGCAATATGGAAGAAACCCCCTTCTGACCTCCTTCGCACAAGGAAAAGAAGAATTCAGCCCCATACTAATCCAAGGCCACTGGCCACAAGGTCAAAGTCAGGGTCCGCTATCCTTTGTTGACCCTTTCTGACACCAACTGAACCTCTCTCACTGCCATGGAGTCCATGCCAACACCTGATAGGACAGGAGAAAACCACTCCTGTGAAATTTGGAGACTTAACTCTATAAAGCCCAGTCTTCCTCCAGAGGAGTGCCTGGAGTGGTTTTGATCTGTGACCATGGATAAGAAGTCCATTGCCATCAGAGCTAGGTTCAGTATTTTATAGCAATGGCCACAGAGAACTCATAGACAATGGTTACAATATGGGCTTTACAAGTGGGGTTAACATAACCACAGCCAGGAGGAGAAAAATATTAATGGTACAGTCTTGATCCATAGCAGCTCTCCTTCTCAAATAATAGCTACACACGTCTCTGCTCCTCAGGCTCCGAGCACATCGTACTTTAGCCTTTGTCACACTTGTTTCATGGGACAAGAAGTCTGGCCAGAGTTGTACCTAACAGCCTCTCTGATCTCAGCATTGCACCGTCTTTGCTCTGCTATCTCTGATTCCAGCACAGCCTCTGCTACTTCAGACAGGGAAGGATCCTGAACATGTTCCACTGATGGCTCTCCTTCCTTGATAAACCTGACCCACTGCCATTGATACTGACCCACAGTGAATTTACCAGGCAGGGTAGAACTTCCCTAGTAGTTTCCTAGACTGATTATGGGAGTAGAAACTCCCACCTTTCTCTCTCTCCCTTGAAATTCCTGGGAATTCTCTCTCTTCCTATTTGTTATATGACTCTTTCTCTTCAGAGAAGTGCAGAACTACCTAATCCCCAAATTAGGACCCTCTATGTCTTACTTAGGAGTCCTGATGTATAGTGGTTATGTATGGGATGGAGATATGCTAGAACTTGGAAACCAGATCAGCTGTTCAGGAGAAAGACCTGGCTTTCCACTCTGGTAAATGGTTACAGTTTACCATAAACCCACAGGAGGTCACTATGAAAAAGCATGGACTCTGTGGCAGTGAGTTGGGTTTTGTGATGTCTTATTTACATGATCCCATCCAACCATTTGGTGAGAGTTTGAGAGAAATGGATAGAAAACCCAAAAATCAATCATTTCTCTTCACCATGGACAGCATTGATCAAGAAGTCCAAGCTGCACTCAGGGCATTGTTTAAAAAGAAGCCCTAGGAATTAGCGGAATTGAGGTGTTTCAGCAAATGGATAGAAAGCCTGAAGTGTTTACTCATACCTGCCAAGAAATTTGGAAGACATCCACTTGACCCATTAATTGGAAGAGATCCATATTCGCATCTATTCCAGAGAAAAGTGGTCTGACCGAATGTGAAAATTATCAAATAGTATTATTAATATCACACATAAGTAAAATGTTGCTGAAGATAATTCAAAAATTGGTCATAGCAATACACCTACAGGGAACTTTCAATAATTCAAGTTGATTCTGAAGAGGGCATGTAATAAGGGTTGTAATGTTAGAGAAATCCTGCTCAAAGCAGAGAATGCCAGAAAGATGTTTATCTGAGATAGATTATGTAATCATTAGAAATTATGTGACTATAATGAATTATAAGTGACATTGGTGATGAATAAAAATAAGTAAATCATAAATAACATTGGTAACACTTAAATAATGATCATGCAGAAACTGCACATAGCCCAAAAGTCAGTTGTACAAACAGAACAAAAGGAAAGTAAATGGTTAAAATCAGGAAAGGCATAGGCAAAATTGTATCCTTTTACCATTGTCTTCAACCTGAACTTGCATAAGAATATTTGATGGTTTGTTCAATAGTGGGTCTCTGTCGTGGTTTAAGCTGCAGATTTTGAGTTCCTCCATGGTCTCTTCCCACAGATATGCTGGGAGTCTATTTGATTTCTGTATATTCCATATGAAGAAGTCCATGTGAATAGTCACTGTTTGTGTTGCTGAAAATGGTCTTTGAAATGAAGAAATCATTGGTCTTGAAAAATTCTATGGTGATATCTTCAACTTTGTTTCTATAACCAACACCATATTTCCCAACTACTGTACCTTCCTATTTATTTCCAACTTTTGCAATCCAACAGCCAATAATGGTTAGGGTATATTGATGGCATGATTGCTCAATTTCAGACTGAAGAATTTGATAAAATTCTTCAATTTCTTCTTCACTTACTTTAGTGGTTGGTGCATAAATTTTAATAATAGTTGCCTTGATTAGATTTCCTTGGATGTGGTTGGATATTCTCCACTACAGACAGAATTGTACTTCAAGATAGGTCTTGAAATATCCTTTTTGATGATGGATGCAACATCATTCCTCTTGCTCTCTTGAAGAACTGTACAGACAAGAGGCAGTTATGACAATACATCAGAGGAATACTGCATTTCAATGTAAAGAAAACCCAAACCATCACAACTAGACCAATAGGTAACCTCATGAGAAATGGAGAAAAAAAATCCCAACATTGTCAAGGATTTCATCTTGCTTGGGTCCACACTTAATGTCTGTGGAACAGGCAGATAAGAGCTGAAACAGTGCATTACATTAGGTTTATCTGCTGCACATGACTGCTTTAAAAGGTTGAAAAGCAAGGAGAGTACTTTGAGGACTAAGATGCATCTGACCTGAGACATGGCATTGTCAATGACCTCACTTCCTTTGGAAGTTGGTCATTAAATAAGGAAACCAAAGAGTATTCAAATAGATGCATTTGAGCTATGGTGTTGATGAAGAATATTGAACATACCTTGAACTGGCGAGAGAACAGACAGATCTGTCTTGGAAGCACCCTCCTGAGACACAGGATGGAGAGATGACCTCATGCACTCTGGACATGCTATCAGGAGAGAGCTGTTTCTGGAGAAGATCCAATACATACAATTATTTAGGATGTAAAAATAGACCTATCTGTAACATGAATTCAATGGTATTTGAAGATCATCTGTGATAAAAATTGAATGAATCTGGAGAGATTGCTTCCCGATGCAATTCCAGGAGATGCATAGAATAGATCAGTCTATTTAGTTTTCATACTGCTCGTAATGCAAAACATCTTGAGTCAGCAGAAAAATATGAGGAAGATTTGAATTCTGTGGGAGAAAGTTAACATAGAAATTCCAGGGAAATTTCTGAAAATTTTATCTTTATGCTATGTGTCTGGTGTAGGCTTCAACAATAAAAAAAAAACGAATTAACTGTTGCTCATGCCCCTTGAGTGGGGGTATACACTCATATGGGCTATCAGCTGCTCCTGTTTCATTGAATGTAAATGGACATACTGAATGGTGTAAGATGTGGCAATCAATCAATCAATAAGAGAGTTTTGGGGGATGAATAAAGGGGAGCTGATATCAAGGAGTTCAAGAAGAAATGAAATGTTTAAAAGTGAATGTGTTAGCAATTGTACAGTACTGCTTGATGCGATTGAAGCATGGGATGTTATGATATCTCTAAGAGCTTCGAAGAGAACGCATCAAAGAAAAACCTTAAGTAACTGGTAGAAGCATAACTTTTAGTAAAAAAGAAAACTTTTTAGTAACATTCGGCCACTAAACAAATAGGATTTTAATTTGCTCATCGTAAATTAATCAATTTGAATCATGAGATCCAAGTGTAACTATGGATTATATCTTGAAGTAAAGGTTTACACACATGAAAGTAAATATATTACAATGTATTTTATCTGCCAAGTTAAAATGATATTTTTCATCAAGAATGTAAATGAAAACTAAAGACTAATTAACAAACATTAATGAGATATCTGGTTAAAAATAAAGGAACAAATAAACAAATGTCATGCAACCACTGTCATGCACCAAGCTGTGTTTTTTCTCCATGCTGCTTGGGAAATGGTACATTAGTGCGTGCACAGTGTGGCATCATTTTGCAATGCTGCTGTTGCTGGGAGCCATCATGTCAGTTCTAACCTGTAGCAGGGGGGAAGTAGCCTTTCTTAACCCATTTGACTAAGTCTGTTGAAAATCCCATCTTTCCTCTAGATTCATAGCTCCAGTAGGATGCATGTCTTATTAAATGTCATAGCTAGTTGTCTAACACTCATTACATCTTAGTGATGGGAGGATCAAATGAACAGCTGTACTTTGTACATATTTTATTTCTCGCTTTCTAGTGGAGTGGAAAATGGAAACCAGTAGGCAGATCCAAGTTGAAGGGGGAAAAATGCCTGAAGCTGAGACTGTAGGTAAGTACCCAATGAGATAATAAGGATCTATGTTTCGGAGAAGAAACACATCCTTTCCCCAATCTATATCAAGATAAGTATTGTCATAGGAGTGAAGATCATTTGGCCTATAGACCAAATAAGCCCTCACCAAAAGTCATCAGTTCAAAATAACGTCATGTGTTTCACCCAAGAGAATTTCAGACATCACATTCAAACAAACAAGTTCATTTCCATCAAGTGGATACTGACGCATAGTGAGTTCACTAAATGTTTGTGGATGGCCTGAGAATCAAATGATAAATACCAATTGCCTTTCTTGAGAAAAAAAGTTCCCCAATCCTGAGTGGTATGAACCTATTTATTTGTAGAGTGTGGTGTGGAAAGCAATGTTTCTCAAATTTGAGTATGTGTCAATATTACTTTGGAGAATTTATAGATTTCTGTGCCTCGAATTTCTGATTCAAAAGGTCAGTGGTGGAACCCCAGAATTTACTTTTCTACTATGGTCTCAGATGATGTTGATGCTTGTGCGGCTGCTTTAAAGATCATGCTTTCAGAATGCCTAGTATTTTAGCCTTCCATAATCCAGATGATATGCTTGAAATAAATCAGGTCATGGAGTGCTAAACTCAATTATTTTTATTTATATAGAGACTTAGGACAGTAAATCATATTGAAATGTTTTAAGACAGTCATAGCAGACCAGCTTTTCGGGTCATCATAAAAGTATTGGTAGCGCAGGACACTCAGTAACTGGCTATTCTATACCTTGGCTTATTGGTTAGGTGACATAGAAGTTTGTTCCAATTCATAAACCCTAGGAGAGAATTTCATTTAGGCAATTCTGATAGAGCTTGTCTGTCCTCTTGTTTGAATTTGTGAATTAAAGAAGTGATGATGTTTCTTTTTTTGTATTAGTTCCTAGAAAACCCAAATGTAATTTTGCAGCCAATTACTAGTATTTTATTGTTGTCAGCTACAATCAAGTTGGCACTACTGGATATTTATGGCCTAATTGTACAGTTGTTTTTGTTTTATTTCTTTAAATTTGTGGTGCTTCCTACTCACTTCAGTTGTTCCCATATATAGTGTATGTGCATCAACTCTGTAAAATTCAGTTTTGTATCTTTGTTCGACACCTCAGTCATGTTCTTTGAAAGAGTAGAGCAGTAAATATCTTGAAATATGATTGGTGACAAGTGATGAAGGTAAAAGCACCTAGCAGCTGGGCTGATGTCAAAATTCTTAAGATGAGGCGCTAGTCAATATAATATAGCATACTGGATTTGTTCTCCCATTTTCCTTAGAGTTTTTTACATGTTACTTGATTCAATTCTCACTAATTCTTTAAGAACATCCCATTTGTTGTATACCATTATTACTGTATTTTTTTGGACCGTAAGATGTACTTTTCCCCCACAAAATAGGGGAAAAATGAGGGTGCATCTTTTGGTCTGAAGGTGTGGTACCTCAGAACGTATTAGTATACTGGTACTATTTGTTTCAGTATATTTTCTCTTGCTTTCTTGTTCTAAAAGCTGGGAATGTTTTATGGTTAGGTGCATCTTATGGTTCAAAAAATACAGCAACTAAGGTGTCCCATGAGTTATGATTTTTTAATATAAGGGCATGGTCTACCAGACCCAGGATTTTCTCCCTTTGTGAATAAATTTAGTAGAGTACTTCATAAATTGAAGTGATTCTGTTTCCTGTTATACATCTTGAATGTTGTATTTATTATTTCTCAGACAATTCCAAAAATAGAGGGGAGTCACTGTTCATGGTAGATTATTTATGCTTGCTTAAGTATACTATGATTAACTAGCAAAAGGTTGAATTGTTGAAGCAAATTAGAAGGAAAATTGTTTTCTTTCTTTTCTTTTTGGTTGTTGTTCAAGGTCTCCTTTCTCACCATAGAATCAGGGTAACAGCCTCTAGTAGGGCATCATTATTCTCTATTTTGAATGAGACAAAAATCATTTCCATATTTTACATGGATAATACGGATACTTTATATTTTAAAATTGGGGTTTTTTGTGTTTGTTTGAGGAGATTAATTTGCTACCATGTTTAGTGTTTCTCTTCACAGTAATTTGTTTTTAATTACACATGAATACCATATGTAATTCATTGGTACTCTTTATTAATTCTTGAAAGCAAATTTACTCAGCACTCATGGTGTTTGTATCATGGGGTATGTTTCCTTGTTAAGTGAATCCTTTCTAATTTCTAAATAATTAGCTAATTAAGGGCATGATCCTGGGGTTTTTATGCAGGGATAACACCCACTGGTTTAATGACAGCAGGGTTTGCTTTTATCGTGGATTATAGAGCTGAGTATCCTCATGTTGTGTGTGTGTGTGTGTGTGTGTTTCTTCCTGTGATTAAAGTAGTGTTCATAGTTGTGAATGCTCATCTGGTAAATTGAACTTGCTAAACACGTTTATTGATTTCTGTATTGTAAAGATGGTTAGCTTGGCTGATGATAGATGCTAGAGCATCTTAAAGTTTCTTGTTGACTCCACTTATCTCCACACACCAATATATCTGTACCTCTGGCCAGCTACCTTGCAAATGTCTATAGTTAATCATAGGAGGGAGGTTCAGAGTAGAGTTAAATTACACCAATCGCTGCATTCCAGGAGAATGCTCCCTACCACTGCCAGTACAAAGTAAGATAAAAATGATAGCTTGCGGTTCTCTAGAACTTATAAGAAGTCAGGCAATGTTGCATAAACATCATAAGTAAATCTTCATAGAAAGTCATTAAGGTTTGTACATATCCTAAGAATGGTGGGCCAAAATTTATTCAAAAGACACCACGCTTTTCATTCCTTACAGAGAAATAGTTAAATGCACTGGAAATGCCAATGTTGAAGACTGGTCCGGCAAAGCATGTTTGACTCTGACCTCGTCTGTGACATAAAATTTGAAAACGAATGATGTAATTTCTTCATTTATCACAATATATTTCATGAGTTGAGAAGTATTTTACCAGTCTGAATTCCTAATGCTGTATTGTGCAGTATGAACCAATTATCAATTAAGCATAATTGGAGAACCTTTCCCCTTGTTGAGTTGGAGTGAGACAGAAGATGAGAGAAATTATCTGTGCTTATTTCCTTTGTGCCTAAATTGCAAATGATTCCCTGTGTTTTTTAATGACTTATTCTGTATTTTTACATTCAGGTCATTTTTTTTCCTTGAATTCTGGCCATTAATATCTTCCAACCTAAACTGTTAATCTGTGATTTTTTTTTCACCTTTTGTCTAGCCTTCCCTCTTTTTCTGGTCCTCTAGTGTGTCCTCTCCTGAGACAGATCTTGTCAGAGTGTCTCACTGACGAAGGATCCCCATTAGTATAGTGACACCATTGTAGAGTGACTCCCATTAAAGATCCACTGAAATGGTACATAGAGGTTCCATGTTGCTGTCCCGTGCTTCTAGAAATGATCCCTGCTCACACAAGTCCACATGGAAGTGCTCCTGAGATTTTTCTGGACTATCATCTTTTTCTGGGACAGATTACCAATTCTTCCTTCTGAAGAGTCAATGGTGAACTCAAACTACCAATCTTTTGCGTCATTTATGAATGCTTAACTAATGCCCCACTTTAATTCTCTAAGTTTCCTGAATATCATTACATTCCTACACCACCCTAGGTTGGATTTACTATATCCTATTTCTATTTCTTTCTACTTCCCTACCCCTCCTCGTTTTGTCTCTGAAGTCACCTATAGACATCTATGGGTCTTGCTGAAGAAATACCATTCATCTCTTTGATTTTCTTCAGCTAGTCCTTCTGTTTATACTTCTGCCTGACATTTCCTCTGTTTCCTTGAATCGTCATTTATTGGATAATGTCTTTTCAGTCCAAACATGACCTCCTCCAGGAAGCCCTTCCTGAATACATAGATCAGTAAAACTCGCATGCTCTGTGCATCCACTGGACTTTTGTTTCTTGACTATGAGGGTTTTTGGTTTGACGCTGTGCGTTACATTTATTTGTGTAAGTCAATGACTCAACGGCCTCGAAAATTTCTAATAAAGGTCCTTATAAACATTTATAGGTCAGCAGAATTGTCATTCATATGGACTATCTTTCATTGTTCTTTTGCCTTTCTTGCCCTTTATTTTTAAATTGCCACTTCATTTTACTATCTAAAAGAGAATGCTTAAGTAGTACATTCATACGGATGTATTGTTCTTTTATGTAACAACAATTTTGAATTTTCATCAATAAAATATAAACTTCTTTAACATGGACTCTTTGCCTTTCATCTCATTCATTTGTTTTGTGTACCAGACTAGTGAAAGAGTGCACCTAGAATCAGGTTCTCTGCCTTCAGATAGTCACTCACTTCCTACTTGTGTAGCTTCAGGCAAGCTAGTTAACTCTGCTGGCCTTCGTGTGACATCTATAAATTAAGGCAAAACATATTACCTATTTTATAGGTTTCTTGTGAGGTTTAAATAATAATGTTCAAGTATGTGATTAGAATAATACCTGACAGCAAATAGACTGGTGAATAAATACCCATACTTATTGCTATTGCTGTGTCTGTCATGGGCACTCTTTCTCTCCCTCCTGGACCCCCACCCCACCCCCAGCATGCTTCCCCCTGGTTGTGCATTCTCCTAGCTCCTCCAGGTCCATACTCATGGAAACTCCCTGCAGGTATACCCAGAATCTCCCAAAGATGATCCCTCGTCAGTGTCAGATGAAATGCCCCTGCCTATTAAATAGATCTCTCTGTATATTCAAAAGCACTTTTTCTTATAATTATTTCTTAAAATCCCTCTATCCTATCTCACCATGTTCCTTCCGTGGTGCTCTGGCAAACTTCAAGAAAAGCCTGAGCAAACAGGTAGGCCTTTCAACTTGTACCCTGAATGCACAACTAAATCCAAAGCTAATGAAGTTCATTCAGATTAAAAGCACTTCATATGCCGACGACAGCTCTTTATATAATGCAGTTAGGGGTAGAAAATTCATGGTATTTCATGCCTACTTATATGCTTTTCATGTGAAAAGATACAGCATAATAAAAGTTGAGGATTACTCGTGTTAATTTATTATATTTTGCTGATATAGTCACTTCAAGGGCTTATGAAATATACTTCAACTGCAGTATAAATGGAAGAAGGCTGGTCTAGGACATGGTGCATAAATGCTCTCCTTCGTACTGCTTCTAATGACACTGCATTTAGAAATCCACCCTCTCCCACATGGAACACACTGTAGAATGAGACTTCTTAGGGAAAAGAAAAGACAGAATGCATTGGATTGGATGGATTACTTAGTAAAAAAAAATACTTTGATATGAATAGCTCAAACTGTTGTAAAAACCAAAAGTGATATCTATGATTGTTAATTCCCAGGAGAAATATCTTATACATTCCGGTTTCATTTATTTACGACATTTTGTATAGTATGTAAAGAAAATTGCATTCTTTAGCTGTATTTGGATGCATTTTATGCCTCCGGAAAAATAATTAGCGCCATGTGTATGTAAACAAAAACAAAAACTATTCTGCCTACCTTTTCATTAAAAATGATATTTTCCCTCAAATTGGTCACAACTCCTGGTAACCGTGTGGACAGCAGAATGATACGTAGCCCCACCTTAATCATTTTCACAAGTGTTGGGATGGTCCAGTCCTCCTCACAGCCACTGTTTATTTTAATGTCTTCCAACATAGGGATCCTCTCCTCTAGCATCTATTGGGCACTATTCTCCTGTTATCCACAGACTTGTCATTATGTAACTTTTGGAAATAGATCATCAGGACTTTCTTCCTCCTCTGTCTAAGTCTGGAGATTTTACTATCGCCTATCAACCTTAGGTGGCCCAGCAGATGTTGGACTACCAATGGCATAACCACCTGCAAGTTAACAGCAGGCCAGCCATTACACAATATGACAAGCTGCATGTGTGATCTATAGCAACAAATCAACGTCAAGTACCTAGATACACAACCTAGTATGTTGTGTTGGAAGTGGTTTTCAACAAAACGAATAACCTAGGATATAGTAATCATATTAGACATTTTATAAAACAGTATACACTCATCAAGTTAAGTTTACATAAACCTGTATACTCCTAGAATGCATATAAATCCACAGAGCAGACAAAAAGTGGAAAATAATATAGTGAATAAAAAATAATGCAGCAGGTTTGAAACAACTGTCAGTCCTTAAGAAGGAAGTACTCTTTGAACTGAGACTAGATTAACTTTAATAAACAGAGAAAACTTAAGGAATATAACAGATTATAAAGTACTTTGAGTAGAAGGATATTTACTATGAAAGAAATGAAGTCTAAGGGTCCATCAACCACTTCCAAAATCTGTATTTTAAGTTATTTGTGGTCTTCCTTTTCCATCCCTTCCCCCTCTCCTTTCTTATTTCTTCTTTTTTTATAAATCATTTTACTGGAGGCTCATAAAACTCCCATCATGATCAATACATATGTCAATTGTATGCATACCACATTTGCACACATCATCACCCCCAAAGCATCCTCCCTTCACTTATATCCTTAGTACAAACTCCCCATATTTCCCATCCCTTCCCTCTCCTCCTCCCCAATGAACCCTTAATTTACAAACTGTTATTTCTTTTTCATATCGTACTCAGTCTGATGTGTCCCTTCAACCACTTCCTCACTGTCTGTACTCCAGAGAGGTAGTCATATGTAGATCCCTGCAATTGGTTCCCCCCCTTCCACTACACCCTCTCTCTACCCTCCTGGTATCACTACTTCCACCATTGGTCCTGAAGGGATCATCTATTCTAAATTCCCTGTGTTTCTGAATCTAGTGTACATCCCCTGGTATAGCTGGATTTTTAAGGTAGAACTGGGATCATGATTGTAGATTGGAGGAAGCATTTGAGAACTGGAGGAAAGCTACATACCTCATTGTTGCCACACTGTACCTTGACTGGCTCGTCTCCTCCCTGCAACCCCTCTGCAAGGGGATGTCCCGTCACATATTCATGGGCTTTGAGTCCCCAATCTGTACTCCCCCTCATTTATAATGATATAATTTTTAGTTATTTGGTGCCTGATGCTGGATCCCTTTGACACCTCATGGTGACATAGGTTGATGTGCTTCCTCCATGTGGGCTTTGTTGCTTCTGAGGTAGATGGCCCCTTGTTTACTTTCAAGCCTTTAAGACCCCAGACACTATATCTTTTGATAGCCGGGCACCATCAGCTCTCTTCACCACATTTGCTTATGCACCCATTTGTTGTCAGTGATCATATCAGGAAGGTAAGCATGCAATATTATGATTTTTAGTCCTTGAAACCTGATAACTGATCTCTTTGACACCTCGTGGTCCCACAAGGTGGTGTGCTTCTTCCATGTGGGCTTTGTTGCTTCTTAGCTAGATAGTCACTGGTTTACCTTGTTTCTCCCTTTTTAAAGGAAGGTCAAACAACTTAATCTTTAGTTCCTCCAAAATTTCAATATGTATCTGCTAATGAACTAAAGTTAGGATGAAAAAATGATTTATTGCTCTGAAAATAAACAAACTCATCTTATTTGTTCATGCAAAAGGGTTCCAGAAAACTAATTGAGGGACAAGTTAGTGCTAAATTAAAGAAGTCATTCCTTTTCACACAGGAGTGCAACATCCTTTGAAAATATATCTTATATGCAATCAGAAGCCAGCAGAAGGTTTTGTGGAGTTGAATATTTATTGAGCCTTTACTATTTTATCAGGGCCTAGTAATTGCATATCTGACTTAGGCTTAATAATAATCATCACAAGAGAAAGATAAGGGTTGAAAGACTCAGAAGTAGTTGTCTAAGATTCAGACAAATAAGTAAAACTCAGAAACAATCCTTTAGACTCTGGGTCAGGCATTAATCTACCCATGAAATGGTAAAGTGAGAGGATAAATGTGTTGGTGACAGTCAAAAGAAGAGGTGTTTAGAAGAAAGAACAAAGAGTCAGGAAACAGATGATGAGATAGCAATAGATAGCAATCTCATGATCTATGTGATATGATTTCTATCACAATAATTTCCTGTGATTTTATAAGCAGTGAAACAGGTAGCATACATAGAAATTTTCAATAAAGCATAATTTTATTGTTGAAAAACTACTCTGATGGCATGCCAATAATGGGAGTATTAAAAGATAAAAACAATATTTAAATCTTAGTGCTTCCCAATGTTTTAGCTTCCTCTTGAGTCCCTCATGCTTTTTAGCAATAGAATATGTAATGATCACTCTCTAACAACTATTCTCCGTCTCCAATGTTGACTATACATTTACTTTGATTTATGTATAACATATTTACTTTGAAATATATTTTATTAGATTCTAACTTCTTTGAGGTCAGTGTCTGTGACTGATTTATTTTAGCACTATTGAATTCATTAATTTAAATCATTTAATGTACTGAAATAGGTCCAACACACATAGTGTCAATCATAGCAATTCTATGGTTTAAATATTTTTTTGCATGTAGAATAATATTTTTGTATTTAGATGCTCAAGTAAAATAAAAGGGTTGAGAAAGAATAAAAGAAAACTCAATCAAATTTTCTTTTAAATTCAAAGAAACAGAGATAGAAAAAACATGCTGACTCTGTAGAAGTGAATCTATTTGGTAATCAAATGGCATAAAAATGGTTCTCAGTCTGGACAATTTCAGCTTTGAATGGTGTGTGATTTCACCAGCTGTGAAAATGTTGAAATGATTTATTGATACAATTGACTCATGGTTAAAAATTATACCCATGGCCAACGTCCTATGCCCCATCTTTAGTAAGATTTATCTTTATTAGACTGAAATTCAAACCCTAGTGGTGTAGAAGGTACCTATTGGCTTCCTTCTGAGAGGTTGGCCGTTCTAAACCACCAGCCATTAAAATGTACCGTCTTGAAGACCCACAGGTGCACTGTATCTTGTCCTATTGGGTCACTGTGAGTAGGCATCGATTCAATGGCAGTGGGTTGAGTTTGAGTGCTCCTTTTTAAACTGCATATTAATTTCAACTCCTTATATTACCAGAAATCTATAGTCTTTAAGAGTTAATGCTCTGGAGTAACACAAAAGCAGGTTCAAGTCACAGCTCCCTATCTATTGACTGACTTTGAACAAGTTTTGATTTTCATTTGATTGTCTATCTTCTATTTAAAAAAAAATTACGTGGTTTGTTTGAGAGCAAATTCTTTGTGTTTTGACAGAAGCATCAGTTTGGATCTGTGCTTCCATGAATGTAAAACCCATTTTCACTGGTGTCCTTGAGTTCAATCCTAACTGCAGTGAACCTGAAAGACCAAATAGAACTGCCTCCAGCTGGCATTTTTCTGGAAGAAAACTGCAACATCTTTTCTACCTCAAGAGATTCACTCAAGATAAACCTAATCCTGGGAATTCTGCAAGTTATATGCTACCAATTGACAGAATTGCCTGTAATTCTGTCTCACTAGCATTTTGGATGTCAGAATTTGTAGTACAAATGTTAATGGTAATGTAATGTGTCCCATGTTAATGGTATCATATTAAAAAATAGAAGTTAGTCATACCAAGGGGCTTCAAAAGGCTCATGGGAAAGTGGAATGAAAAGATACTGGAGTTTTGCCTACTGATTTTGAAGCCTCAAGTTAGCATATATTTTGAGGGGACACAATTCAGTCTATAGAAAACAAAACCATTTATAGTCCAAAGATGATGATCCCATGTATACTAATACGAATACTTTAGTGATAAAGTCTACAGAATCCTTATTTTATATCGTCATTCAATGTTTACAGGCAAGTGATGGATGAAACACTTCAGGACTTTATCAGTTGGCCGACTTAGAGTTAATTTGACTCAAAGTGACCCTACAAAACAGGGTGGAACTTCCCCCGTGGCTTTCTGAGACTGTTCTTCTTTATGGGCATACAAAGCCTCATCTTTCTCCATCTCAGGATTACATACACCTATATGAGTACAATGAAGGCCTAACCTTAGAGAAGATAGATTAGCCTCAGGGCCCAGATTCAACCAGTAAGTGCACTTTTTTTCATTTTCGTCATCTGTAAGTTTTCAGTTTGAGGATTTGTTTTATCTTTGTTGTTAGATTTATATGGATATTAAATAAAGAATATAAATGAAGTGATGCATTTGAATTATGGTAGCAAAGAATATTGAACTACACAGACTGTCATGAGAACAAATGTGTCTCGAAAGAAGTACAACTAAAACGCTCCTGAGAAGCAAGGATGGCAAAAGTTCATCTCCTGTACTTTGGACATGTTGTGAGGAGCGTCCCTGGAGAAGAGCATCATGCTTCATAAAGACGATGGACTGTGAAAAAGAATAAGCCCCTCCACAGACACCATGGTGCAGCACTGGGCTCAAGCATGAGGACAATTTTGAGGGGAGCTGTGGGCCTGGGCAGTGTTTCATTCTCTTGTACGTAAGGTTCCTCTGAGTTGGAACTAAGTCATCGGTTCCTGGTAATGACAACATCATCTTTGACAACTTTCTATAGATGGGTAAAATAAATACCTCCTTTAAAATATGATGTTTAAACCCTTTGTTAGTATTTATGAACTTTGAGGAGATTTAATGTAGCTGTTACATAGCACCATGATTCAGTAGGTGAGATTTACGAGCCTTGAGAAGTCACAGAGGACTGTGGTAAACACAGTGACCTGGTAGGGTAGGAGGTGGGTGTAGGCGGTGAATATCAGAAGAAAAACTCAGAAGGATATATATATATATATATATATATATATATATATAGAGAGAGAGAGAGAGAGAGAGAGAGAGAGAGAAGTTCCCTTTTAATGAAACCATGGAACCAGCATCAAAAGCACAGTGTGCTTCTTTTCATTTACATTGGTCCCTTGTGATATTTTTATGTAAAGTGGATTCATGTTTTAATTGATGAGTTTGTTAATTGTTGAATGAGTTGATAGTTTTAATTTGCATGTGATTTCTTTTAAACAAGTTAAATTGGACTTAGGCTAATTTTGAATAGCGATTGTTGTTTGGTGTGGGAAACTAACACTGAGGGAAATATGAAGAAAAATTCCGTAAGTCATATCAGAAAGTTAGGTGGGGAAGGCACCACTTTGGTAAATTAGAGATAGAGTCCAAGAACATTATCCTGCTTTAAATGTCATTTCCAGATTATCCCCTCACAACCATACTGCCTTAAAGGAAGCACATGGTTGATTCTTTCTCCCTGTAGAAATAGACATTCTTTGATTATCCCCTGCCATCTCCCCCCCCACCCCGACTCCCGTCTCATGTCTTCCCTCAATGCAGGGATTAAGCTTCCTCACCTGTGAGCTCAGAGAGAGTACTGTGCTTACCACCCACCCCATGACATATATAACTCCTGCACATGTATGACTAATGGTTACCTATAAAACCCCCAAGCAGTAAAGATGCTCTCCCCCCATCTCTCTCCTCATCTTGGACCGCCAAGAGGGGCTGAGGTGAGCCTGCTACCATGAAATGTGTCCAACTCCTTTATTTTATTCCCTCTCCTATCTCTCTTACTCTCTATGATCTTATTATAACTGTACAATTGCTTCTATGAACCCTGTGATATTGTCAGGAGCTGGCTACCCTGACAGTTTGGTTTGGGTGTTACTTTCTTTTTCTCTCCTTGGGCTTAGGTTCTGGCCATTGATCTGCTCTTTGTGGTGATTCTTCCTCCAAGGCTCATCATTTGTATAGGGCCATAATTCATGTAGCCTTCTTTATGTCCATCGAGCCCTGTACAGTCCCTCTTTCAGACAGGAGTCCTGGAACACAGGGACAGAACCTTACTACCCCACTGTCAGCTTCTGGCTCAAGAACCCAGAAGTCATTCACATTCAGTCCTGCCTTCTGATTTAAATATATATTGTAGGAGTAATATAGATATATTTCTTCTGTAAAGCCTGCTACCTTGGACACCCTATTGGGTAGTTTTACTCTGTCTTTTATGACCTCTTTGAGTTGGATTTGACTGGACATCAATGGGCGTAATTGGTTTATAATCCAAGGAGATGCTTATTTTACTTTTGAATCAAGCATGTTCATGCTGTTTAATTATTATATTATTTCACTATTATTATTGCTCCATTTGTAAGCTGTGGAGCATACCACACAAACAACTACTGATGGACTCATTCTACCTGGTTGACTTCAAAGTTACCTTGTCAAGAATCCTTTGACTTAAATTGTAAAATGAAATCAGGCTAAACAATCTTCTAGTACCTCAATGGTTCTCAAATTTTAATACACTTCAGTGTCACCATAGAACTTGATTACAAAGCCTATTTCTAGACCCTATGCTCAGAGATTGTGGATTGGAGTCAAGTCGTTGATATTTTTATTAAGTCATCTCAGGGATTTGGGCTGCTTTAACAATGTGTAGATTGCAGCATTGGTAGATTCTCAGGACAGTAATAACTAGAGTTCATTGCACGTGTGGGGTGGGGCATGGTGGTGGTGGTGGTCACGGAGATTGGTCTGTTCTCATGCTTCGGGCTGCTATTTGTGTGAACTTCCAAGACTATGAGAAGACACTAAGGCATAGGAAGCATCACCTTTGGACACAGGTTCCATATGAATCACAGAGAACAATAGCTGGCACTTTCAGGTGCATTCTCTGTGGCAGGGATAATACTAGGAGGAAATTTCAGATCAGAAGCACAAAGGATATGAAAACAAAAAAGGTACTTTAATTTAATATGGTGTCTAGTACTAATTAAGTATCTTAATTTAACTTTATAGGAAGGTTGTCTGTTCTGTATGGCAGACATTCCCATGAGTGCCGAGAAAGATGGAAAGGAAGTATGACCCTCAACATTTTTTGCGAAATAATCACCAGTGGGAATTTATTTAAAGTATGGATGGATTAAGGTGCTGAGTTCATACTGAAAACAATTTGGCTACTCTATGTCTTAATGACACTGATTTGAACTACTAAAGAAGCAGTCAATAACAGGCAGGGGATGAATTCTGAACTGTATTGACTTAGAAGTTCTTTAGGACCAGGAAAATAGCAATGTGTTTTCTGTTCAACTGGAATGACACTCTATTGGGTACATTATAAAATGAGTGCGTAACTAGTCTTGGGATCTTTTGGCTTACAGCAGCTAACTGGTTTCAGTCCTACTCTATGAGGCATCATTGCTCATCCTTAAAAAAAAATAGAGCATTTTTCAGTTGTAATCCATGTTTTTGTTTCTTTGCCCAAATATTCAGTAAAGAACTATGAGAATGAGCAAGGTATGATTATCCCTTAACAAAAAAGTCAATAATTGCTAAAACCTTTCTCTGTGCCACTTGTCAGTTGCTATCATGGGCCCCATACTCATGACAGTCTGACCCACAATAGGTCCACCCCAGTGTAGTGTTTTCATAGGGCCCATCAGGTAGGTCCCCACAGCAAGCTCTTTAATCCTGAGCCAAACTCACAATTGTCGCTGTGCTTGATCCTGTGGTTGCAGGTGCTGTATCAGTCCAGCTGCTGGGGGGCACTCCTTTTTCACAAGCTGTCCTCCGGGGACATGCAGTTTAGTCTCACCACCCTCATTTCAAAGGAGCCTTCTGTTTGTACTTCTTCCAAAGGAGATGTTTTTTGGTCCTCAGGCATCACCAGCACCATTACATTTAGAGACATATGTGTTTCTTGGGTCTTCCTTAGCATGCGTATGAGCATAGTGCAATTGAATGCACTATGGCCTGGGGAAGGCACCCTGTAGTCCTCAAAGTGAGATCCTTGACTTTGAACACTGGGAGGGGCTTGGGCTCTTTTTATGTATTTGCAACCTCAGCAGCAGATTTACTCAAGGCCACCACAGAACAGAGGGACAGGCAAGTAGAAGAAACACTCTGATCCAGAGGGTTTTCATTGGATGTTTTTCAGAAGTAGACCAGAAAACCTTTCTTCCCAGTGTTTCTTGTTGTGGGTGCTCCAGCAAAGCCTGCTAAAGTGCACAGTGTTGTAATGCCCACACTGTCAGTTAAGGCGGGGGTGCATGTAAGATGCATTGCCCAGATATTGTACCCAGGTTTCCTGGAAGGGAAGAATTTTCCTGCTGTCCTCTCCTATGCCTACTGTTCTCTACATAATTTTTTGGCATGAAAATGCGAGAAAGGGCTCTAAGTATGTTTGCTTTTCTACTGCAGTCTTTAAATGTGTCCAGACTTGATATGGATTGTCACTGAATTGTGTAAAATTAAAACAGATTTTCTTTAGGTTCTCCTAGAGTAAAGATACTCTCCAAATAAATATATCCATGATCCTTTCTTAGAAATTTAAACTTTGCAAAGATAGAAGAATAAGTGCTTTATGACTTGACTCATATATTTTAGTATGAAATGCCTCTCGTTGGAAGAGATAGTGAAGGTCATGGTGTGTGAAAGGCATTTCTGAATGGAAGATAGGATTTCTATAGTAGGTCTCCAAGCTCAGAGAAGTTATCACTTTGTTGACTGAGCTCTGGAACTGTGTAGTTGAAAAAAGCATTCAGTTATTGCAAAGGTTTAAATAAAACCAACAAAGTGCACTGCATTGGCAATTCTACCTGAGTAATAAAAATGCACATAATCTTTTAACAGTAAAATACTGTGTAAAAATTTTCTAGGTAAAAAAAAATTAGCAATATAGGTCCCATAATGTTGCCCATTTTTCACAAATGTATCCATGTCCTATGATTAACAAAGGAAGTATAAAGTCAAATGAACAGGCATTGCATTCCTTTCAATAGTCGGATTTAGAAATCATGATCTCAATGTCTTGTAGCCATCAGAGAAATGCAAATCAAAACCACAATGGGACACTTGCTAGTTCATTCCCACCAGGATGGCCAACATTTTAAAAAATATATGGAGATGGAGACAATAACCAATGTTGACAAGGATGTAGGTGAATTTGAACTGTTACCCACTGTTAGTGAACATGCAAAATGGTGCAACCCTTCCTGTGGAAATAGCGTAGTGATTTCTGAAAACAAACCAAAACAAAAAAGAATGGTCCAGAAATTCTGTTTATAAGTACATTCACAGAATACATCAAAGGAGAAACTCAGAAAATAAGTTGCAGCTTTAACCAAAGTAGTTAAAAGGAGGAAATAATTTAAAACTTCATAAGCAGGTGAATGGATAAACAAACATTGGTATACTCAAACAGTGGACTACTACTCAGCAGGAGAAATGCTGCCTTGAGACGTGCTACATTCAGAATGGAGCTGGGAGACATTATGCTGAATGGATAAGTCAATCATGAAGGACAGATACCATACTTCTGTCAAAAGAACCAGAAAAAGAAAATGTCTACGAAAGAACATTTACTAATGGTCACCAAGATAAGGGCTTGGGGGTAGTTACTAATGACAAAAATATGATATAGTTGCATTGCTGACTATTGTAATCGCTGTCAACAAGGTCTAGTTATTAAATCTGACTTGGAAAACATTGTGTAAGAGATGTGTTGACATCAGTGACCAAAAATAGAGTCGTTGCTGACATTGATCATTTATACCCAAACACTTCATGAGACTTAGTTTGGAAACTTGGTGTCATCACTTCATGGGTCATCCCAGTTAATTGACCTATAATATCTATTGTGCTTCTGTTCTACCTCCTAGATCTATGCGTAGTGCCTGAGAACATAAAGCTTTGCAAGCAGTTATCCAAGGCATAACCATTGATCTCTGCATCCAAGAACAGTAGAGGAAAACTGAGAAGAATGAAAGGAGGGTGTGGAACATGCAGCCAATTGCCTTCCTGAACAAGTACTTGTCTCCACTCTCCTATGTCAGGAAACCAAAAACCAGAAGACCAGAATATTTTGATCCGATTTGGGAGAAAAATAAAACATATCAAAGAAAGACAATCCAGAACATTCCCAGTCATCACAAACTCTGGACAGTCTGGAACCATGAAGGCTAGATAAACCTCTAAAACAATAGCTGAGAGAATCTTCAAACTTTAAACCCAAAACCATCTTGTGAAGTGTTCTGTTGATTTCAAACTGCTGACCTCATGGTGAGCAGCCTTACATGTAACCTCTAGGCCCCCAGCGCGCAGCCGTGGGCTAGATACATTTTCCCTATGGAGTTTCCAGGGCAGTACCCTTTACAAAAGCAGACCCCCTTCTCTTTCTTCATAGGGATAGATGGTGGGTTCAAACTACCAATCTTTTGGTTCTTATTTTAAAATCTGTAGATTTAGTATGGTATATAAGGAGATTCTCTACCTGGTAGTTCATGGATATACTTGTCCTAGCTGGTAAGAATGCTGTCGTTTGTCATCCTCCATTGTCAAGATGAACGTTTATCCTTCCCCAAAAGGTGAGCTCCAATGACTAGGAAAGGTGAAACTATAATGGTCCAGCCTTTTGTGCAATGTGAGCCATATAGTCCAGAGTTGAATGAAGCTCTTTCAGGCCTTCATGATAGTAGGGTTTCTCACTCTCACTTAATCTTATGACCTCTTTTTCCCTTTCAAACCTACTGCCATGGAGTCTATTCTGCTTCATGGGGACAGCATAAGGTAGGGGAGAATCACTGTCTAGGATTCTTAGACTGCAACCAATTACCAGGGTAAAAAGACTCACTTTTCACCTGCTGAGCAGCCCAATGCCTAACAGACTTTGCTCTCTAGGTTCCTTTGTTCCCCTTCCATAGACGAGAATCACTACTAAATGCCAAACTGTCTCCATCTCAACCCTTGGAAATCCAACCTAAAGACAGAGAACCGATTCTGGCAATATTAATCGATCTTTGAAATCTTTGGAAGCGTGTGCATCAGACATCTTTACTCAGTTCATCCTTCAGGCTTCATGAATCTATTGGGCGGAGAGATTGTGAAGCTCATAAAATGAAATATTAAAACTCTATGAATGCTGTCCGACTATGGCTGATGTAGAGGGCTAACAAAGAAATGTCTTACCCACACAATGGCTAGCACCATAAACAAAGTAATATGTCATGAAACAGAGATCAATGGAAGCTATTATTAAGGTAATCATTTTTTTTATTTTGACCTCAAAGCAGTGATAGATTTGCATTGACCCACTGTCTTCTTCCATTGTCGTCCATTTCCAAGGGGAGACATTGGCTAGATGACATTCTAGGTTGCAGTCATAATCTCTGAGCAAGGAATTTAATGGCATTCTCTGGGATATTCTTCAGGGTGAGTTTATTATAGATAAAGGCACAAGTGTGAGCAAAATATTCTCTTCAGCACCTTTTTTAATGGAGTGTCCTGGTCAGGACTGGGATTCAATATAGTGAGTCTTGTTACTGTTATTTAAATTATGAGAGAGTTGATACCCAAATAGCATGAGTCAGAAGTACACAGATCTCACTATTTATTTGCAAAAGCAAAATCAAATGAAGTCACAGTCCTCAGTCACCAACCGTCAGACACCAATGGTTGCTTCTCAGGGTTGTTTGGCAGCACAAAGATCGTGTTGTTAAATAAAAGAAGATAAAGAGGCAGAACCTGGTCGGAAACGTATGGACCAGATTTGACTTCCAAGGAAGATGCGAGGTCAAGAATCGAGGGCCATCGTAAAAAAGGATGGAGAGGCCCCGAGTCCCTAGTTGATGCCAATGGTAATGCACTTGACTGCTAGCACACTGGGTGCTACCAAAGATAGCTCCACAGATCTATCTCCAGTAGATCACAGCCTTGAGCACGCGTGGGAACAATTCCCCTCTGCATACATGGAGGTGTTATGTCAGGATTGAGTTGCTGGCACATGCTCACAGAAAAGTGCTCGTGTTTTAAGGAGAACTAGGGAACTATTAGAAGTTTCCAAAGACACTTGACTTCTCTCCTTATAATGTGTCCCTTGGTTTGCTCCCTGAAGAGGCAGGGGAAGAGAAGTCACGAGTGTGACTTATAGAGTATTCCCAGATTTTAAATGTCTGCTCCCATCCTCCCTTCATTGTGCAACTGTGCTCAATACTGCAATTTCCCAAGGCTAAAGAAATAAGGGTATCGTAAACCTGGATCTGAGTCCAACCTATAAAAAATTCATCCATTAAACAGAAACTTTTTAGTCACACTTTTTCAAAACAATAGCCATTTGATATTGATATAAAGTCTCACAGATATTAGTGTTTATCTATTTTACGTCCATGAATGCATGTGTAGTCTGCACTTATCCACAAACTGATAAAATTTGTATATCAATTGTCTAAACTTAAAATAATTAAATAAATAATGCTTTTAGAAACATGACCTATATTTTGACTATGAAAAACCTTTTTTACCATTCATCAATTTATTCATCTTCAAAATGGGATAGAATAGGAAAAGTTGGACTATGAGACATGAGGTCACTGATATTTTTTATAGTGCTAAGATCCTATGATAATAAAACACCCTTTCAATGCTGCTTAAACAGAAATAATAATTCAGAAAACTTATTATAGTCTCTTTTTTCACTTTTTTTCAATTTTAAATATTGTGAACTGCTAAAATGAAATACTTCATAATATTTTTTGTATTATGTAATGGTACCAGACTCTATTAGGAACCACTATGTGGTTTCTGGTGAATATTTGTCCATATTGTGAAATCATCATGTAATCTCGCACAGAGCGTACCTTGTGTTAAGAAGAAATTTAGGATTATGGTAATATTGCAAGTCACAGCTAGTATGCTTTGTCAAAGACATGTTTATTCTTGTTTTATTAAAAGTCATATATTTACAGTGGGTCAGCAAGGTGCTGAGACTGTATTTATTTTATAACAAGAGGTCATCACACTGCCTTGCTTTTCCCAAAGTCGAGTTATAGTTCAGTGAGTTGTATTCAGAAGAATGTAAGCAAATCTCTGGTGGGCGATTTCCTATGGTAACATACAGGTAAGATTGAGATAGAGTTGTGTGTGTGCTTCCCTTTTTCATCAGGACATCACTGGCCTGTCAAAACCATGCATGGTGAACACATACAGCACACATGCCTCTGTCATACCCATTGAAAAGTCATTCTTTGATACATGCTAGTCTCTAGCATCATGCTAGAGACAGTATAAAGAAAACCTAGTTATCATAGCACAAAAAGTTCATAAGTCTTCTGATATCAACATATCTTTATATAATGAAAGGTAGGTTGTACCATTTTATGACTCATACAGATGGAACATGTAGAGACATGTTTTGTAAAGGATACATGTGGGTTTAGCCACATGACTCCCATTAAAGTAAATGAAAATCTTGTGTTTAAAGCATTGTACACCATTTTGGAAAACTATCTCAGAGGAATAGTGTAGCATTTCATGGCTTTTCTATGCAAATTCTTTTATTTTCCAATAAATCTTCTATGTAGCAGAATAAATATAAGAATTTGAAAAATTATTCTTTAAAAAAATAAAAGCTATCCCTTTAAGACTTTCTGAGGTGGTTGACTTATATAGGGTGTGTGTGTGTGTGTGTGTGTGTGTGTGTGTGTAAGAGGGTGTATTCCATTCCCTATTCCATCCCTGAGTCTTAATATGAGTGAAGCAATTTTAATGAGAACCAAAAACTGCCTTCAATTGATGAGAATTGCGAACATAACTTAGTTATGGGAATAATCCTTTGCAATTTAATCTAATCACTCAAAATCTTTTTGAGAGTCTACCTTATGCCAGAACACTGTTCTAGTGCTGCAGATTTAAATGTGAATAATAATCCATCCCCGTTTCTATGATATTTATACTCTAACCAATAATACACATGAATAAGAAATAAAACAAATTCTTTGAATACTCCGTTAGTCATATAATCATAGAGCTCCTACCCTAAAGAGATTTTCAGGACTATGCCTTTCTGGATCAAAGGATGACTGATAGCGCAGTAGGCTAAGTAGTGGGCTGCCAATTACCAGGTCAGGTGTTCAAGCCTACGAGTCGCTGTTCTGGAGAAGGATGACACTGAGGGCTTCCACAAAGATTTGTAGTTTCAGAAACCCTAAAGAGTACTGTATTTCATCCTTTGGGTTCATTTGGATCAGAATAAATTTGACCACAGTGGGTTTTAATTTAGTAGTTAGCAAAAATGTTCTTACGTTACACTAAACAATTATTATTTCAATAACTAGCCTAAAATATTCCTATTTTACAGATGAAGTACTAAGATCAAGAGAAGTCAAATTGCATAGACAGAAGCAGTGGCACAGCCAGGACTCATATTTCTCCAATATCACCGGTACTTTAAGTAATCTTTGGAACCATACATAATATAAAATATAAAAATATACATGAAATTTGACAAAGCAAAAAATGAAAATGGTATGTAAAGTAAAATACAAAATAATAATAAAACTTTATTAAGCAAAAACTTAAACTGAAAAACTTAAACTGAATCCTATGAAGGCTCTGAAGAAGGACAAAGGTGATGTGAATTTCAATAAAATTCAATCATGAAGGTCTGAAAGAGCAAAGAAATTAAATTATAACAATGGGAATTTTTAAAGTAGGTAATACTTTTAGACATAGTTTGAATGATTGAAGGATGATTTAAGCTAACATTCTTCTCCATTATGGCATTGTGGTTTGAGAGTATTTTAACAAAAGAAGCTCACATCCTAGCTGGTGTGAGTGATTTTTGCTAAAGTAGTAATATAAAAATTGGCAGTGATCCTTATTATCAGTTTGTGGATAAGTGCAAACTACACATGCACACATGGATACAAAATAACTCAATAGGGCGGAGCCCCAGTGGCGTAGTGCTTGAGTGCGAGACTGGGACCTACTGGCTTGGCGGTTCAAATACAGTAGCAGCTCTCCAGGAGCAAGGCTGGGCCTCCCACTCCCACCAGAGGACAGTGATGGCCCTTGCCCCCAAAAATAGATAAATAAATACTAATCTCAGTGAGGCTTTATATCAATAGATAGAGAATGATTATTGTTTCGAAAAAGTGTGGCTAAAAGTTTCTGCTTAATGGAGCAGCAAAAAGTAACAAAGTAACAAAAAGCGATTTCACACAAATATCATGACTACAATTAGGCAGATGAAGGCAAACTGGTCCTGTAAAGAATAAGGAGAGAAGTTTTTTTTTAATATTTGATAAGGATCACTGCTAATTTTTAAATGCTAAGCTTTGTGTTAGACTATTGAATGAAATCAAATGATAGGCACAAAACTTACCCCCCATCCTCAATTCAAAATTCTTTTGACTTTAATTTCTTAATATTTTCTACCACCAAGAGCAAACTACAATAAAACTATGAAACTGTACACTATATCCGCCTATCGCTTTTCTTCAGTGCATTGCCTTTTCTTAAATGATGATAAAAATAGTTAAATAAGGCAAATACTGTGCAGGCTGCAGTGTAATGAGGCCTAAAAAGCAGGGGGAAGACTGCTCATCATGATATTAAAATTAAATGTAGCATTTTTTAAATCCTTGACATAAATAAAGAAATTGGGTCTTTGGACCACTGCTTTTTTCCATAAACTCAATGTTCTGTATAAGTCACTGTCATAGGTTATATTTTAGTTTGAGGCAACCGAGTCATTTTCCCCATAAATACCTACCAATCAAGCATCATTTATCTAAAAATTATGTCTTCTAAGATCCATAATTTGCCAAAGATACTAGCTAGAGAAGACTGGCTGCAACAATTTATACACACATTTTACAAGATGGCTATTACTTTTACGATATGCAGGCAATATCTTTAGTTTAAAGGTTATTTGGGATAGTGCATCTCTGTATTTATTATTGGAACTATCAGACTGTTTGGACTCTAGGCTTGTGTTACTCTGGGTTGATAAGAGAAACAAATTCAGAAACATTCATATGTGTGTAAGAGAGAACGTTATGTCAAAGAGTAATTGTACATTAAGAAAACATCCCAGCCCAGTTCAGGTCAAGCCCATAAATCCAATATTAGCCCATATGTCCGTTACCAGTCTATAAATTTGTCTTCAGACTCATGTAGCCCATGCATTGACTCTGGATGCAGAAAGAAAGACCCCAGGCCAGTGGGTGGAAGGTCTTGTGGATCCAGTGGCAGTGGAAGCCTCTTAAGTGCTGGCATGGGTCCCCATGTGGGACCTCCAGTCCCAGGCCTCTGACTCCATCAGCATAGCACATCTGACTTGTCAGCAGGAAGATGAAGCAGAGAAAGAGTGTATCTGGCATCCAGTGAGCTCTTTATCTCGGTTAGCACCTCCAAATCAGGCCATCAAGCTGCAACCTGCATGACAGCCTGAACTCCACCCTTCTCAAGTTGACGGGGCATTAGGTAAGAACCATGAGGATTCTGGCTCTTGTTATAATGTGGGGCGAGTTCACGCCAACTAACAACAGCCTGTAGGATGGAGTTTCACTGCTCCATTGGGTTTTCTAACCTGTGAAGGTTTAAGGGAGCTGACCACCTTGTATTTGCTCCCTTGGAGTGGCTGGTGGATTGGCATTTTTCAGCATGTAGCTAATACTAGGATTCTAACTAGAGGTAACTAGATTATTTCTTTGAATTATGTGAGAAGGGAAAACAATTAATGGATGCTTTGAGTGTCAAGAAGTCAATGTACTAAGATGATGCAGGAGGTATTGTTGAAGATATTGTTTATGGGAAAATATTTTAAGGTAGTATCCCATTTACTTGAAAAGCCCTCAGGAAAATAAGGATTTTAAATATATAAAATTTCGCAGTACCAAACAGTGTCTCTCAGTTTTATAATTGACCTTACCCCTCTCTCTTAGTTACCAATTAAACTCGTCACATAGGTAAGTAAGGAAGAAATGGAAATTCTGCATTTACATAGGTGAAGAAAAGCATAAAAATTAGGTGGTTTGTTTAAGGGAATGCTTTTAATAGGAATTAAAATTTAATTATTTTCATCCTATTTTAGTAATTTCACTTGAATTCTAATAATTTTGAGTCAAATGTCTTGCTGAATACCTACTGGTATATCTATTATAGTTCTGTAAGTTGACCATCCCTCTCCCCAAATATTAAAACTATTTCAATGCTAAAATTACCATCACTCTGATCAAGCAGTTATTGAGCCATCTAGGGGAAAAAGCACTTGCTGAAACACTAATGAGAAAAACTGAAGTTATTGGACAATTTGTTCACCTGCTTTTACAAGAATCCCTGGCACCACAGTGGGTTAATCATTGAGCTAACCATAAGATTGGCAGTTCAAATTCACCAATGGCTCGACAGGAGAAATAGGAGGCTATCTGGAAGCCCGACACAATAGTTCTGTTCTGTCACAAAGAACTAGTATGAGTCATATGTTTAATTTGTTCTTATAATGAAAAGCATTACATAATCATAGGAGAAATTTTAAAAATTGAAGAGAAAATATCTCATTATTAAAGTATATATCATTAATATTCGATTAATCTTTACTTTATAGTGCATACAAATATGTGAGTATGCACATATTATTATGAAATGTCTTTTGTAATATAGCTATTATGGGTCAATTATCAGAATATTAGGATTCATCTAATGTATTTTCTTTTGTTCTCATTTCCTGTTATTTTAGAAAGTTGTTCACAAAGTTAGAAAAATAAAGTTTCAGCATGCATTGGAGAGGGAAGATTAATACATTTAACCCTCTCCTCATTCACGGGATGTATAGCACCCACTTACATATAACTCTTCTGAGGTTTGTTGGGAAAGAGCAATCCCACTTTTAGTGTGTGCTGCCACCTTGTGGAAGGCAAAATAACTGACTAAATTTTAAAGTACTGGCCTCATCTCATCAACCCAGTCTCACTGTTGACCTCTAAGTACATATTACCTCTTCTTTTTTTTTTTCCCATGCAAAATGTCTTCCATTACTGAAAACAGTTTTAAGAGAAAATTGAACAGAGAATAGTTCTGCCTTGAAGGGTTAAAACATCAAGGTATTTTATAAACCAATGGGAAAAACACACACAAAAATTGGACAAAAAGGAAAGATTATATATAACCCACAAATTCATAAACAGAACAGAAATTACTAACTAACTATATATGTGTGCATACATATTTATTTAATCATTTTATCTGGGGTTATTACATATAACAATCCAACCATTCGTTATTTCAAGCACATTTGTACATATGTTGCCATCATTTGTAAAACATTTTCTTTCTACTTGAGCCATTGGTATCAGTTCCTCATTTTTTTTTCACCCACAGCCTCCTACCCTTGTGGACCGTTAATAATTATAAATTGTTGTTTTCATATCTTACAGTGTCAGCTCTCTCCCTTCACCTGTGTTTCTGCTGTTCCTCACTCTGGGTGGTGGGGGCTGTACATCAAGCTGTGTGATCAGTTCCCCCTTTCTCCTCCCACTCACCTTCCCATGGTATCACTATTCCCATAATTGTTCAAGAGGAGTTTTTCTGCTCTGGATTCCATGAGTTGAGCACTCTTATCTGTACCATTGCACATGCTCTGATCTAGCCGGATTTGTAAGGTAAAACTGGGGTCACGATAGTGGAGAGGAGTGTTGTTAGGTTGGGTTCACTAAGGAAACAAATTCATAGATATTCATTTGTGTAAAAGAAAGAACTTTATATAAAAAGCAACTGTACATTAAGAAAGCATCCCAGCTCAAATCCATATGTCTAATATTAGCCCATATGTCTGCTACCAATCTATAAAGTCTGGTTCAGACTCACCAAACACATGCAATAACACTGAATACAGGTAGATCAAAGGCCAGTGGGTGGAAAGTCTTGGGGATCCAATGGTGGTGTAAGCATCTCAGTGCTGGCAGGGGTCTCCCCATGGCTTCTCAGCTCCAAACATCTGTCTGTCATCAGTTTGTCTCCATGTGTCTTGTCAGCAACAATGTCTCTCACAGAGTCTGTGAGTGTCCTGTCTCCAGAGAACTATTTATCTCCTCAGTGCCTCCAAATGAGGTCATCAAGCTGCGAACTGACTGACAGGTAACCTCTTCAGTCCTGAGTCTCAAATTGACAACAGATTAACTACTACAAGGTGAAAGCATCATTGAACTGGAGGAGTGTTGTATGTTTCATCAGTTCTATACTGCTGTCTGGCTGATTCGTCCCTTCCTGTGACCCTTCTGTGTGGGGATGTTGAATTGTCTACAGATGGGCTTTGGGTTTTCCCTCTGACCCTGCTTATTCACAATATTATGACTGCTTGTTTGGGGTTTCTGATGCCTCATATCTGATCCTGTCAACTCCTCATGACCTTGCTTGGTGTACTTCTTCCATGTGGACTTTGTTGCTTCTGAGCCAATTGTTTATCTTATCATAAAGCCTTAAGACCACAAAAGCTATATCTTTTAAAATAGCCATGCCCAGTCAGCTTTCACCACATTGCGCCATTTTTGTCTTCAGCAATGATATCCGGGTGGTGAGCATCATAGAATGCCAGATTAGAACAAAGTGTTCTTGAGTTGAGGGAGTACTTGAGTGGAAGTCAAATGTCTATTTGCTACCTCACTACTTAACATATAAATGTATACACAGAGATCTATGTCTCTATCACTATCTATGAATATATTTATATATGTTCCTGCCTGTATTTATACCTCTATAAATGTTCTTTGTCTCCTAGTTCTTTCTGCTATTTCCTTTTACTTTCCTCTTGTCCCTCTATCATGTTCAACCGTCATTCAGCTTTCAGTAATTCCTCTAAGCTACATTTCACTTGATCAAACCCCACCAGGCATTCTACGTCCTCCTCCCATCAATTTTAGATGACTTTTCCCCCTTGTTTACGAGTTTGTTGGCATCGCTCCTTACTAGCCCCCTCCCCATCCCTTGACCCCAGAGTCATCAGCCTCATTGTTTTCTCCTCGAGATTGTTTATCCTGCCTGTCTTATATAGGTAAACATGAATAAAGGGGGGGGGAGCCTATAAATAGTTCCAAATCTACCCGTTGACCTTTATGAATGTTTTCCAATTGAGTCTAATGAGGTGCCGAGTCCTGCCGCTGAAGTCTATCTTTGAGACTCTTTTGGTGTCCCATTGCCTTGCTGCTCTGTTGCACAACCTTTGTGTTTATCCTGGTGTGTGCGGTGGGGGTAAGACTGGACATTGTGTCTCCCCTGCTGTTCCCCATAATGCTATGGGTCTATGAGAGGATGCTGTGTCTCATGGCCGGCTGGCCTTCTGGTCCTTTCTGTGCATTGGCTGCTCTGAACAGGAATATCATCCCCTGGGGCGTTGTGGACCAGGGCATGGTCCTCTCCTTTCCTCTTAGTTTGCTCTGGTGGTCTGGGGATGGGCAGACCCACCCTCACCCTGAACTCTATCCTCAGAGCTGTGCTGCTCCAGTGCATTCTTCTGGGGTGGGGGACCATGAAACTGAGGTTGGGGCCGGCCCCACAGATCTGCCTGTTGGTGCGCTGCTTCATGCTGGTAGGTTGCCTTCAATTCTTGGCAGACCATCTCGAGGTCTGGTCCCTCTCTCCCTTTCCTGTGGACCCAGAAACGATACCCTCCCCATGGGTGGCTTAGTGCCCTGTTCCCTCTGGACGCATGTCCTTTTTCTCTTTCTTTCCCCCTTCTTTTTAGTTGGCTGCCATATATATCCCTGGGTTGGGTCTGAAAATATTCATAAATCACTACTCTACTAATAAGTAGAAGAAAGTTGCAGGAGCCAGGGAGGCATTGTGAGATGGGGATCAAGTGCAAAGCGCTGGAGCAGTAGTTCAAACCTACCAGCTGCTCGAAGGGAGGGAGATGAATGTCTGCCCTTGTGAAAATCTGCAATTTCAGAAGCACTATAAAGAATCACTGAGTCAGAATCGACTCAACGAGGGTGTGTTTGGTTTGGGTAGAGGAATGTGTATGGAAAAAAATGCTATATAAAGATAAATATGAAGGGAGGGAGCATGAGGACAAGAGCAAGAAGAGTAAACGTGTTGGTTTGTTCTGTAGTTGGTCTGGTTTATGTCTTTTAGGAGACTTTTGTTTTCTTGGGCTTCATTGATATGTGCTTACCATCTCGTGCTTTTTCTCATCTGCTTAGCTTATAAAATTAAAGGATAAGATCCCTATCATTTTACAATTTGCATGAGGATATAACTCTGTGTGCTTAGTGATAAATATTAAATTCTGTGAGTTTGAAAGGACTTGTGCACTTTGGTGACATTAATAGCTTTCATTAGTTTTTGCTACACTCACCGTTGTTTGGAAAATTTCATTACTCTTAATAGAAACTCAGTGTCCTCCCAAGCAGCATCTCTTTTACCCCCTTTCTCCCACTTCTGATAGCCTAATGAACTTTGTTTTTTCTGTGTTAGGCTGTGGGGCTTGTATGCTGCGTACATAGGAAAACACCAGATCATTTTCTGTTGTGATCAGGGATGCTGAGATCTATGTCTTGTTTGGGCATCTCTGGTGAGCCTGTGACCTCAGAACCGAACCTATTCTCCCAGCCTTTTCACCGAGAAAAACGCTCTACAGAGTTTTAATAGCTTTCCACAGAACTCTGCCGGAAACAGCCCCCTCTCCCTACCAGACTCACCCCTTATTTCTCAGACACAAACTTAATCTTTATCAAATTGAATAAAAGTTTGGGAAGATGGGAGGGGGAAGGCTACATTTTTGCTACATTTTCTTATTTTAGCAAATAAGAAATTTCACTTGGAAGAAGACGATTGATTTTTGAATGCTTTGAAAAGATAGGCATGTCAATCAGCAAAAAGAAAGGTGAGGATTTGGCTAGGAACAGAAGGAAAGATGGAAAGAAGTCGGAGCAGGAGCAGGGAGGGAATGCGAGGGAAAATTGAAGGCAGGTAGAAGTACAGTGTGGAGCCCCTTGAATTGAGAGACCCTACTCGGTGGAGCCAGGGAGTCCTGTCCAGACACTTCATCAAAGGAGTGATATGATTGAGGTCATGTCTTAAGAGATCAGTGACAATGACAGGATTGATTGATATGAAGATGTTGGGATCAAAGTATTATAAACGAGAGTCATATAACCAGGGATGCCATTCAGTGTGGCCACAGTAACAAGGAAAATGAATCATCTCTTTAAATGTATTCACACTAAATGGCAGATAGTTTGTTGTCTCTCCACTCATATGTAATTTACACAGGGACATTTTGAAGAAGCCTCATGTTTATATTAGGAAAATAAAATTCATGATTTGCTTAATGAAGTGCTGTTCAGGCAGAAAAATCCCAAATGTAGGAATTGAAAATTATATATATATATATATATATATACTATATATACATATACATAGATGTGTGTACCTATATTTGTGTGTGTATATAAATATATAATTTTTACTTCAGAAATTTGTGTATTAGCCATTCTATCTTATTGGGTAGTATATAGCACATAAATAATGCATTATATAAGGGGCAGTGTAGAGAACACAATGTTTCTTTAAAAACATAAGGTTAGGAGCTTCAAACCTAAAAGAATAATAGTATAATCAGAAAGTACAATGTTGTAAAGTGCATTGACCAAATGTGCACACTAGCCATTTTGAATCATAGTCTTAAGTTGGAAAAAGAGATGTGGTCTGACCCAGCTTCCTACAGTTCACATTCACGCTCTGACACTTAGCAACATAGGTCATGGTAGAACAGCCCCTATGGGTTTTCCAGACCACAACTCTTTACAGGAGTAGAAAGCCCATGATCAGACTAAGAGTATATAAAAACAACCAGGGAGAGAGTTGCAGGGAGTCAGAGGCAGAGGTTGAAAAGTATACTTTGTAGAAATTAACATATGAAATAGTCATTGAGAGAAAGAGAGAGAGAGAGAGAGAGAGAGAGAGAGAGAATGAACTCTGGCTCAATGGTATAGGAACTCTTCCCATGCATTCAGAGTCATTTATCTATTCAACCATCACCCACGTCTCACTTATTCTCCACCTTCCTAGGTCCCAACAAACTGAACTCTTTCCCTATTCCTGGACCTTGTTTTCCCAACTTCATACAATTCTCGTGTGACCAGAATGCCCAATTGAGTTCTTCTCTCTCATCTGATGCTTCTACAGAGATAAGAAGGTGGTTCTCAAATGGGGAAATGGAAGCAATTTTGCACACACACACACACACACACACACACACACACACACCCGAGAGAAATTTGTCCATGTCTGGAAGCATTTTTGTTTGCACAGTTGGAGGCAGTGCATCTGGTCGAGCAGCACCTGGTGGGGAGAGGGCGGGGATGCTGCTCTGCCTCCGCCAGTGCACAAGAGACCGGCCCACCCCAATGAGCTCTCCTTTCCAGAAGGTCAACAGAGCTGAGGTGACAGACTGTGGTGGAGTAAAAGGCTTGTTTGAGTACTGTTTTTATAGGAACAAAAGGCGATAATAGGTAAAGAAAAGCCTATGTGGAAAATTAGCTTCTGGTGTTAATGGGACAAGGGTTAGCTAGCACACTGGTTTACTCGATACTTAAGACTACAGAGATGATGGGGATCATGACACTTTTCCTGGATCCCATTCATTGAGGCCAACAGGCCATGAGATTTCTTCTCCTTTTCACTTATTGCAAGTTTTGTTTTCCTTTCTTTTTCTGCCTCCACCCGCCCCCCTTCACTAAGGATTGACTTTGAAATAAAACCCAACATGTTTTGCAGTTGATTTTGATTTAAAGGAGGCCTTTGGTGGAGTGCCTCAGGACACACAAGCTATGGCTATTTATCTTTATCCTGGGTAGTTTATATATTTTAAGAAAATGATGAATGGAAGCTTTAAAAAAACTCATTATGGTAATTGATTATTATAGAAAAACCTTGGGAACTTTACAAAAGAGAACTGTATTCTCCTGGTATCTTAGCTTTAAACCAGACGTGTAATTAGAAGAATCCATAAACATTTGTCACAGTAAGAGAAGCCCGGTCACTAAGTTTAGACGGAAACTCTGGAGTCACTTCATTGTCCTGTTCTGAGACGACACACAGTAGTAGCTGCCACATGCACATCGGAGAGATTAATATGCCCAGTGAAATAAAAGACCACCTACATGGAAGCAGAGTGAAAGGCAGTGATAGAAAGTGTGGCTCATTTCTTTAGAAAGGTTGAATGCAAGTCATTTCTTCCCGTGTCTGAGAAGAGTTTTCGTTGAAATGCCAGTTAAATGACTACTTTTGTTTTTACTTCCTTCCTGTTTTTGTCTAAAAGTTAAAAAGGAATAATACAAATATGAGTTGAGGACATCTAAGGATATCCATGCTTGTCTGCTCTCCTTATACATACACACAAACACACACAATTGCTCACATACCAGGAAAATCAGAATATACCATGTGTCTAGGGATTCTTGTTGGTGAATCTACCCCCACTCCCACCCCCCACCCCCCGCCAGCCAACCCCTTAGGAGTACAGTGCAGTGTTGACCCCACTCACGGATTAAAACATAACCGGGAGAAGGGCAAATTACTTCAGCATTAGAGAAGAAATGACACTTGCCTGGAACAGTCTTACAGATCTGTGCTAAAACGTGTGAAGGTTGCCCTGTAGCATGCATATTCCGTAAAGAATGTTGTCGAGCACGGTGTAAACATCTGAGGCATCTTGAAACAATATGACTCCTAGAAGAAGGTGCCTGGACGCCACTCACGCGTGCCCTCCGCCCCTGGGGAAAATGCTTTCAGATGCGCTCCAGGACTCCCTGTTATAGGCCTCTGCGCCTCAGGACTTGTCATCGCCACATGCTACTGTAATGCTGCCAGGTAGGAGACATATGGGATCTTACAAATCTCATCTCCAACCATCTGTCCAATGTGTGTTTCCTTCACCATCTAAGAAGCTTCTCAAGTTACAGCCTGAGGGAGCCTTTAAGTCTCTTCGCAAGGTCTGACCACGTGGTTAAGCTGAAAGTACTGCAGGAGGTGGGGGGGGGGGGGACTGCAGTCCTCTCCCCCGTTGAAAAGGCAGTGACTGTGGAACCCTCATGCTGCTGTCTCCAGGGATGAGCTTAGAAGAACTGCCTTCAAAAGAGGACCAGGGAGGCGCCTCTTTGAGGCCTGAGC
Organism: Nesogale talazaci; assembly: GCA_004026705.1. Taxonomy (NCBI): domain Eukaryota; kingdom Metazoa; phylum Chordata; class Mammalia; order Afrosoricida; family Tenrecidae; genus Nesogale; species Nesogale talazaci. The sequence continues at coordinate 173,489 of PVJH01001304.1, read as the reverse complement.
AGTTCACCCGGGTGCGACCATCAGCAAGGCCTTGGTAACTTTGAGTGTGTTCATTTGCACTTTGAAAAATGTCCTCACCGTCATGCCGCTCTGATCTTTGATCCTCCATGCCTCCTCCACGTGTGAAATCGCTGGCTGGCTTTCCTGTCTCACACTGATACCCCTGCTGTGATGTCCTGCCATCCAGTCAGAGTGGGCCCATGGGACACAGTAGCACAGAGACCACCTTGAGTGTTCCCCGGGCTAGAATTGTGGTGGAAGCACATCAGTAAGTCTTTCTTCTGCAGAGCCCCGGGGTTTCAACCACCAGCCTGTCCATTGGCAGCGTAGCACTTAGATGTGGCACCTCAGCACCCTAATTTCCTCTACCCATTTTGACCTTCTTTCCAACTAATTCCACTTATGTTTCTGAAATGACCAATTCATTCAAACCACACTCCCCAGTGCCCATGCTTCTTCCTTCCATTGAAAGAAAACAAACAATCAATTCATTTAAAACAAATTCTCTACTGCCTATTCTCCCTGGGAGATGTCGCAATGGACAGACACATGGCAGCATGTTGATAGACCCTGAACCCCCAAAATTGGAGAAGCCATGCGGAGACTGCACCCAGAGCTAAAATGTTTCTACTGCCACTGGGTACACAAGACTCTGCACTCACTGACCTGCGATGGTTTTGGTGTGCTTTGGGCGTCTGAAAAGGACTTTATAGATTGGTATCAGGCCTATGGGCTAATATCAGTATGGACTTGATCTCTCTCTCTCTCTCTCTCTCTCTCTCTCTCTCTCTCTCTCTCTCTCACTCTCACACACACACACGGTTACCCATTGCCCAGGCTTCTTCCTTCTCTGTTGAAATTCACTTCCTAATCAATTATCTACTTTCCCTGAAGGCTTCCTGAGCCTACACTGATCCTTTGCATGTAATCTACACACCATGAATTCTGAGGGGCCTCAGCAATCTCTGCCTGGCTTCGTAATATTCCTCTAGTCCAGTGGCTGGCCAACTGTGACTTGTAAGACATATGTGGCTCTTTCAGTGTGAATGTGCCACTCTGAAGTCACATTGAAAACATTTGAAGGTTACTATTTCAGATCATGGTGATTTCATGTGTTTGAAAAAACATATTTAAGGTTCTTTTAAGTGATTTTAAAGTTGTCAGGAGGGACAGGATTGAGTCTTCAGTATCAAGAGTTTGCAGACCTGTGCCCTAATCCATTGCAATGCACAAACACCCTCAAGACTACATAGAATTTTTGTCTTTGGATGGTGTATATAATTTAGATTTTCTGTGATTGAGTTTTGCTGTTGCTGCTGTTTGGAATAGGCATTTCGTTGGCTGTGTCAAGAACAGCCAGGCATGTGGCATTGCCATGATGTACCATTTTCAAACATGTAACTAACTGTTCTTTGCTTGGTGCCTACTGTGAGGATGGCACTATGCTAGGTATTAGGAATGCGGTGGGGTTCCTGCCATGCTTCTAAAGATATATTTATTTTCTTGTTTTTGAGACTGTTCACAGCAAAAGTTTTACCAACTCAGGGGGTTCCACGTGCACAATTAGCCGCTCCTTACAATGCATGGCTGATGTTGCCATCCATTCGCCATGCAGCATTCATCATAATACTTTTAAATTATGCATGAAATTATATTACTTTGTTCTTAAAAATCCTTCATGGCTTAGCCCCGGTGGCGTAGTGATTGAGTGTGGGATTGTGGCCCACGGGCTTGGCAGTTCATATCCAGCACCTGCTCTCCAGGAGCAAGGCTGGGTAGCTCCCATGACCACCAGAGGGCAGTGATGCCCCCCCCCCCAAGAAATCCTTCTATAGCTTCCAGTCTGAGAATAAAACCAAAGCCACTTGTCCATGCTTCTTTCAGTTAGAGTCCCATTCTTGTTACTCCTTTAACCCAGGATTTGTTCATGATAAACCCTGTTTGACATGACACATTTTGCTTTGGGTCTTGTGTTATGTATTTCACGAGAATGCATATTTATTTTCATTCACCGCCCTTGAGCTTCTCAAGTCTGAATAGCCATGTTTTCAAATGGAGGGAAAAAAATCCTATGGTCCTGTTGGAATCGTTTTTCTCTCCCACTTTCCTCTCCTTCAAAGAGCCCACTCACCGCACGCACGTACTATTCTTTTGCAAGCAGGTCTCTGAGATTCTCGCTATTTTCTGTTTTCTGTCTGTGCTGCATTCTCAGAAATACCTTTTAGTCGACTGCCTCCTGCTTCTCTTGTATCTAATCTATTGTTAACGTACACAGTATGATTTGAAATCCCTAGGAAGTTGTTTGTACTTTCTAGAGATCCTGGTTGATTATTTGGGGGGAAAAAAACCTCTATTCTTTAACACAAACATCTCATTCTATTGTGTAGGATTATTATTATAATGATAATTTGTTTCAAATTTCATTTTTACCAATATTTCCCCAATATTCTGTTAAGCTCTTGGGAGTCAAATTGAGTCATGGATTGTGCTTATTTTGGGGGGCTAAAGTTGTTTGGTCCTTAGGCAAATGGAACAAGCCTGCAACCTTCTGCAGTTCAAGAGCCATGGGAAATACTGATATCTATATTGTGGGAGCTGGAGAAGAGATGGACACTTTCCCTCTAGTTCCCTGGCAAAGCTGCTGGATTATGGCCATCTGCAAAATAACCAGTGACTCCCTATTCCTGACTTTATCCTCTCTCCTGTCGGTGAAGAGCTTGACTAATATACTCATCGTTGTTTTGTGTAATCGTCAACTGTCCTTTGTGTGAGAAAGCTGTCGCAAGATGCAGGCCACGCAGCAGGGCGTGTATTTCAGCCTCCCTCGAAGAAAGTTCCCAACCCTGGAGTGTCTATGCTGCTGCCTGCACCCTGACTACGTGTATCTTATTTCTCTTATAAGTGTTCTCATTGCAGATCCTGCCCCCTTGAACCTGTTCATCCTTGTAAGAGAGTTGTATTCATTAATCTTGTAGCTATTGTCCTAAAATGTTTTGTGATTTCAGATCACAAACATGTCCCCAGTGAAATATTCATGAAGTGAAGCCATCTTCCTCAACAAAGTATTTTGGCTGATTCTGTCAGCAACCCTAGAGACCTGCCAGGTCCTGGGGTGGCTTCTATGTAAAATTGCAAAGATAAAAGTTGGGAAATAGAGGTGATGTAAGATTTAACACAGAAATCATGAGAGATACAATTTTGCCTGCTCTGTCCTGATTCCTCTTCCTTCCTCTTCCCAAATTTGCTGTTATAAGGCATGTACATTTTCAAATTTTCTGAATCAATGCAAAAGATCTCAGTATTGACACCTGGCTTTTGGTGGTCTTATTACTTGTTCTTTTCTGGACTTTAAAACTCCTTCCTCTGAAAGAAGAGTCAGAAAAGGGGTGGAAAGGATGTGTGGAGTAATGTCTCCATGCACAACTGCCTCCTTTGGCAAGAGACCAGAGTATTGGATGATATTCAGTCACTAAAATATAACCGTTTAACCAAAGATTCTGTAAAGCATTCTGGATCAAAATGGTGCAATACAGAGAACTTCATAATTTCAAGAACTCCAGACTTTCTTGGACCATTTATGCTAGATGACGTCTTAAAACAGTGATGCTGATACAAACTTGAAACTGTTAACCAGGACCATCCTCTGACTAACACACTCAGCCCTCTAGATTTACAGTCACTGAATACTCCTCAAAGCAGACACACATCAGCCCTAATTTGGTGAGCTTTTTTTATGTTGGTTATTTTCCTATCTTATTAGTGACCTTTAAAGCCATGCCTTTTTTTTTTTAGGTTACAATAATCTATCTAGCATCTGCAAGTATTTTTTGATGGGGATCTTGGCATGACATGTAACATTTCAAAATTTGAGTTCAACTGCCTTACTTCCATTCATATCTTTTCTATACACCTTAACTTATCGTTCCACTCACTAATAGACTCTAATAACCTTACAAAGCATTTTAGTTTTGTGTAATGTGCCTGTTTCTCTATTTGCCATTCTTGGTGTCAAAGACTACTTACCGAGTTTTTTCTTATTTTTTTTCCTTTTTCATCTCATTTGGGAAAACAAATAAAAGATTATTTATGCACTGTTCATATGAGTTTAATGTTTTTAGTCATACTTCTTTGGTTATGACTTCTCTCTCATTGAGTGGATAAATAGTGTATGTTATCATTTCTATATCCTATGTAAATTGGCATCTTTTCACTTATTTTTATGTTTCTCTTGCTTTCGGAAAACATAACTTGATCCCAATATGGAATACATATGGATTTGAACCATTTTACATGTTTTTGCCCCTAGAGATTTACTTCAGGAAACAGCAAAAAGACTACCCTGTTCTTTAGATGGAAGTGCCTCAAAGGCAAAAATATTGCTTTTATTGGTGATATAACATAATGAAATCAAACGTGTTGCCATCACGTCACTCCAACTCACAGTGCCCCTGTGGGGCATTACACAACTTCCCAGAGTGTTCCCAACTTTCTAATCGTTCTGGAAGCAGATTGTTACATCTTCCTTTCAATGGAGCAGCTGTCATCTCACCTTCCTTAGCAGCTGGTAGCGTAACTACCACGTTCCCAGGGCTTCCACTTCAACATGGTGGTGCTCAGAACTTATGTGCACTTTATTTATTTTTTTTTTAATTTTAGGCATCACTGCCCTTTGGTGGTGGGAGTAGGAGGCCCAGCCTTTGCTCCTGTGAGCAGGAATTGAACTTCCATCCCAGTGAGTCGCAGTCCCGCACACAACCACTACGCCACCGGGGCTCAGCCACTTATGTGCACTTTAGCCTCTTCTGTATAAGCATTGTACAAAACTAGCTTTATTGGGCTTCAAACTCCATCAGACCCCAGAAATACAGCACCTCTCACCCATGATACTCTTTCAGTCTGGTTTGTTGCCATCTTTTATAAGCCCCACCCTCTGTCTCCCCCTTTTTTTAAAAACATTTCCCCCCTTTATTATAGCATTGTACACCACCCTGAATATAGACATTATCCAAGAATAGAGGATGGTCATATCAGACATAAAATGAAGTTTGGCTGCACTCTACATCACCACCGAACTGTTGAGCATCGAGGCCCACTCCAGTTGAAGCCTGGTCTTACCCATCTGCAATATGACTACCTCATTGCTTGATATTTTGAAATGTAGATTTTCAATGGACACAATCACTTGGAGTAGAATGGTTTTATTATTATAATTGTGAAATGTGGGATAACGAGCTATTTGGTAAGTGCAGAAAAAGTATGTTATGTTATTTTTCAAGATTATATAGCTGGGAGATTTTTTGTCTTCATGTTTTGACTTGGAAAAGCCTAATAAATAGCTTTCAGTGCTTACATATGAATTGAACACTTAGCATCATAAAACTCACTTCCATTCAGATGATTATGACTCATAATCATCTGAAAGGCTGCACAGTTTTATGAGAGCAGAGAGCCTTGTCTTTGTACCCTAGAGCAGCAGTGTTTGAACCACTGGCTTACAATAATAATGAGGTGTACTTGGAGAGCCCAGTCACATATACGTTCTCTTCTGCAACCTTCTCTTAGCAACCTTTCTGTGAGGTAGTAACTCAGGAGTTGCATCTATTCAATTGAATGAAGAGTCAGATGCCCCTGGGATTCAGGTAGCCCACAGAGCTTTCCCATGGCAGACCCACACCTATGGCCATGGTTTATCACTCTGCTTTCAATGTTCTCACATTTTTCCCCTTCTCATTCTTACTTCATATTATGGAAGTCACCATGATTCTTTTCTGGCATCACTGCTCTCTGGTAGTCGTAGGAGCTACCCAGCCTTGCTACTGTTGGATTTGAACCATCAAGCCAGTGGGCTGCAGTCCCACACTCAACCACTACGCCACCGGGGCTCAGCGGAAGTCACCATGATTTATGCTTTTTGAGAAGACAAAGGAAGAGAGCACTCATTTTCTAGAAAGGAGTTGCTAGCTAGTTTTGAGATAATGGTTTCATTGAGTAACATGTAGCCTAATTCATGCAGGACAGTGTAGAAGTATCAAATCTGCAATGCAGTGAGTTCCTGCTTATAGTCGTGTGGCAGACACCTAATCTGGTGACAATTTGAGGATTAAGAGTGTAGGGGTGGAGTCTAGTCTGTCAATCTGGAGATACTCAATGAGAGATCTCTGTGGGCATGGCCTTCTTAGAATCCTGGAAAATGTGGTAGGTAATCCCTTCTTGGAGGTGGAGTGTTCTCTGGGTTCACTTCCTTGTTGTCAGACTGTACTGACAACAATTGCTTGGAAACTCGACTGGCAAGGCTCACTCCCTGTGAGACATCCCTGAGGAGAAAACACATGGAACTACTCTAGTGTCCTGAGCCAGACAAGCCATGTGGATGCAAACAGACCTCTGAAGTCAGAGAAGTCACAGAGAGAACCCTGCGAGCATTGAGATGCTTCCACCACTACTGACTGCACCCATTGGCTTGTGATCTTCCTGCATTCAGCATCCTTGCATGTGTTGTGTGAATCTGGAGAGGACTTAGTAGATTGGTATCAGACTTATGATCTAGGACTGGACTAGGTTGAGATGTTTTCTTAATATACAGTTTCTCTTTCATATAAAACTCTTTCTTATATACATATGCATGCTTATCAATTTGTTTCCCAAGTCTACCGGAACTCACAATGGGAGAAACTGAAATCAGGGGTTTATCGGGAAAAGATGCCTCATGGAAGCAGGTTTGCAGCCAGGCCTTAAAAAATTGGTCAATTTGGGGCACATGAGTGATGGAGAATAGCATATTGGGGAGAGGAATAAAGGAGACAAATGTGCAGAATCAGATATGTCCAGGAGCATTTAGTAATACTAAAACAAATAAATAAAGCTGCATGATTGCAGGAAAGAGGCATGTTGGCAAAGAAGACCTCATTCCATGACACTGATCCCAATCCCGTGCCTGTTCCTGGGAGACAGAGTGAGGTTTTCTCTCTGAACGGACAGCATGTTCCCTGTATACGAGGGCATCTCCAAGACGCTCTCCTAGTAGGAAACATGGTATAAATGAAAGCACGGGTATAAAGACAGGACTGTGATGAGTGCAAAAAGAAAAGAAAAAGAAGCTTCCTGTTTACCTAGAGTGGCTCGGAAAGATGACATCTTCATACTAAACATTATCTATGGGATGTTTGATTTCTTCATACACTGAGAAACCACTGGCGTTTCAGAGCTGCTGAGAAGAGAGAGAAACCAAATTGGCAGCCCAGATTATTGTCCTAGAGAGCTCTCAGGGATCTTGAGCATAATTACCAGGTGATCACTTCCATTTTCAGGCCACCAACGTCATAAGAAATGCACATTTGCAAATACATTTGGAGTCATAATTAAACCCCTGTTGCCACAATATGCTGTGCCTCTTTCACATCACAGGCACGCGACTCATACAAAGAAATGGGAAATGTCAACATGAAGAGTCTAAACTCACACTTACAGCCTTCTGCGATTCTGAAATGACATCTGAAAACGAGCAGTTTGGAGTGAGAATTTTTCCATTAACATTGCTGATCAGCATGTGCTATGACTTTCCCATTGACTTCAGTTATTAGTAGTTACTATGAATGTCCCATTATCTTTAATCATTGGCATTGGAGAGATTTTAGTGCTTTCTATGCCCAGTATTTGTTACAAACTCTCCTCCTCGTTCTTTGGTCACTCTTTGTAATGATTCCGTGTGAGTTTCTGTCCCCAATTTCTTCTATTTGCTTTTTCTACAATTGCTACTGTTGCTCATAGATGTCCTCGACTTGATTTTGACCCAGAGAGACCCTCTGTACAACTGAGTGAAACTCCACCCAAACTTACAGCAGGATTGTTGTTATGCTTGCCCTCACTGCACAGTCACAGTGGAAATGTAGCTTATGAATGTCTCTCTCTATTTGTTTGTTTGTTTGTTGCTGATGCTGTATGCTATCGAGCATGTCTTGCTATCAGGACTGGTCCCTCCTGATAACAAGAACAAAGAACTTGCGAAGAAGCTTGACCTTCTTTGTTTCAGAGAAGCATTCTGGATGCAGTTCTTCCAAGATGGGTTTGTGTAGTCTTCTGGCAGTGATCTCACTAGGGCACCTCAGAGCATTTGGACCTACCAGGAGACACTTTGAGGGGGATGCTACCAAAATGAGAGTCTGTAAAATTTTTCTGCTGTGTTTTCAACAGAAAAGTATTGTTTTTCCTTATAAAGTTATTCTTATGGTGTGTTGTAACAACAAAGAGATTTTTGCATGCCCAGCTTCCTTGGATCACTATGCCTACATGGATAACTGTGATGCTTCTTCACTCTGTGAGCTTGCTAATGTTCTCCTGCCAGATCTGGGCGCATCGCCCAATCACACTGATGCCATGTGTCATGTGATGTTGTGCATCTGTAGCCTTCAGTTCTGCTAGTGTTTTTAGTTACTAATGTCAAAATTGCTGGTATCTTAGCTCTCTTATATTGGGGTTATTAGACTTTGCGAGTGAGGACCCAGATAGAGTCGTGGTTATGATTTGGGCTGTAGTCCACGTAGTCAGTGGTTTGAAACCACCACCAGCAGCTCCCCAGGAGAGAGACTGGGCTGTCTGTCCTCAGATACAGTGAGGGCCTCGGAATCCCACTATGGCTCACTCTGCGTCAGCATTGCCTTTATGGCAATGAGTGATTTGGGGGAGTATTTGTAAACTTATACCAATAATGTTTTTGTGAATGAAGTAAGGAGTAAAGGAAGGTGAAACATTTTAAAATTATATTTGCTCAGCATTAAAATTGTTGTCACTTACATTATTAAAAATGATTTTATTTTTAAAGTTTGTGGTACTGTCCATATCACATTGTGTTGCCACCTGCAAAGTCAGCAGTTCAAAAATACCCGACACTTTGAAGGAGAAATATGGGATATTTCTAATCCAGCTAAGAATGATCACCTCAGAAACGCACAAGGACAGTTCTGCTTTCTCCTCTGGCATCTTTAGGAGTTGACTCAATGACAGTGAGTTGAGTTTTTTTTGTTTGTTTGCTTCATTCATATAATCTAGGAAATATTACATTTAAGCAATTTGAAATGATACGGATCACATCTGTTATGATTAAAATTGATAATAAGCTTACTAGGGATTCTGTATGGACTGGTATAAGGAGTGACATTTGTTACCACACTAGGTGACACCAATTCTTGTGACACTGCTTCACAGTATGTTTAATATTCTTACCAACATCATAATCCCAAGACACTGATTCTTATTTAGCCTGCCTTACTCATTGCCCAACTTTCACATACATATGAGGTGGCTAAAAATACCATGGTTTGGAATCTGGGCACTCAATCCTAAAGATGACATCTGTGCTTTTTAACAGCTTAAAGGAGTCTCTTTGCAGCACATGATCTATATCTACATCTATCTATCATCCATCAACTCACAGGTGGATAACCACTGAAGCTAAGGATTCTTCTTTATTATTTTATAGTCTAACATAGAAATCTATCTATCTATCTATCTATCTGTCATCTATCATCTCTCTGATTGTGGCTTCCATGGGCATTGATGACAATCTAAGTAAAAAACACCTAAAAGGAGCAGTTGTACTCTGCCTTATATGGTCACTATGTGTTGGAATTGACTAGATGGCAGTGAGTTAGAGCAAAATATTATGTGTGTGATATTAATTATATTGTTTATAATTTAGATATTCTTTTTTATTTACCTTTCTTTGAAGTAGTCACAAGCATGTGCTTCTTTCAGTCAGTTGTTGGCATTGCTGTCTTCCAAGCCTCTTGAATAGACAAGTGAGTGTTTCCAGTGGCATATCCATTTGTTGAAACATTTCAGATGGTCTTCTGTCAGTTCCAAGAAAGACCCTTGTTTTTCACTAATGCCTTCATTGCAACACTGCTTCCTTCACTACGCTCAGCCTTGATTGCATGCAGCCTCTTGAAATGCTGAAATATTGATGGATTCCTTGGGGTAGAACCCCTCTGTTTATTTCTTGTACTTTCTAAGCTAGTGGTTCTCAACCTTTCTCATGCCGCAACCTTTTAATACAGTGCCTCATGTTGTGGTGACCTCCCAAACTATGGCAGTCATGTGCTTTTATTAATTTTATGATTGAAATGTAGGAGTGGAGTCTAGCCTGTTAATATGGAGATAGCCATGGAGTAGCCAATGAGGCTACTATGTGGGCATGGCTTTCACCTGAGACTCCTGGGAAATCTCACGATATTTCCCTCGTGAAAATGAGAAGCTATCTCCCCCCGTTGTTGGGATTTAGTTTCAGAGACAATTAATCACAGACAAGACAAGCTGGCAGCACTCAAGAAGCTGGAGGAGCCAGTGGAGAGACCACACAGCTTTGCCCTGATGGAGCCAGACCTCTGAAGCTGGGGTGGCCACATGGAGATCTCTGCCAGGGATGAGTTGCTTCTGCTGTTGATGGACCCTGAGCCCTGGAGGCGAGGTGCCCTGCCGGCACCGGGATTCTGCACCCACTGACCTGTGACTTCATGAGTCAGAAGAAGATTTTATAGACTGATTTTGGGCATGTGGGTTAATATCGGACTTATGACTTTGGACTGGATTGGGCTGGGATGCTTTCTCCATGTCCCATTCCTTTTGTATATAAACCCTTTCCTTATATCCATATGTGTGTCCATGAATTTGTTCCTCTAGTCTACCTGGACTAACACACAAACCATAAAATTATTTTCGCTGCTACTTCATGACTGCAATGTTGCTACTGTTGTGAATTGGGCAAACCTGTTAAAGGGTCATTTGACCCTCCAAAGGGATCATGACACATAGGTTGAGAACCACTGTATCCAAGGATTCTTCCCTATCATTCAGTAGTCTAACTGAATCTTTCATTACTTAAAATTAAAATGAGGTCTTTTAAAAATGTCTTCAGTTTGAGAAATGTTAAGCAAGTATTTCCCTTTCAGTTTTCTAAATCCAGGTATCTGCACATTTCATTATCATTTTTCCTACAGCTTCTTAAGCTGCCGTTTGAAATGTAAGTTCAAATCTTTATCATTTCTTCCACTCATTTTAGCTACTTTACCTTGAAGAGCAAGTTCAACCGCTTTTTCTCAAGTCTGTTTTGTCTTTTCTTTCTTTTAAATGGTCTGGCTTCCTATCAGATGCTCTTGATATCGTACTTGAACTCACTTGGTCTTGGTCATTGGGGTTGATTCATCAAGTTTATTGTTGAGATGATCTCTAAACTCATATTTAATCACTTGATATTTAAATGTATTAAAGTCTGTATAAATTAATTGCTATTAATTTTGCCCTAAAGGTAATGGCCAACCCGAGTCCAACAGTTTTCTTTTGTTCCTTTTCCAAATCATTTTATTAGGACATCATGCCATTCAATGGTTCAGTCCTATCGAGCAATATTATGTAACTACTGCCACAATCATTTTCAACACATTTTCTTCCTTATTGCAATCCTTGATATCAGAATGACACCCATTACTCTCTCCTTCCCCCATACTCCCAAGAAGTCTTATTCCAGTTATGATCTCTATGGATTCACCCAAGCTGGGTTTCATATATCAAAGTCAAAGGAAGACACATAATAGAAATTCAGGAATGCCATCAACAATAATGGAATATAGTATTTACAAGCACCAGTCTGTATGCAAAGAAAAACCAGAAAATATTAGAAATTAGATCAAGCTCAAAGTGCATCCAAAGAGAGAGCAAATACGAGGTTTTCACCATTTAAGTCAGATTCATCATTTTAATCTAACCATCTTCTTTCCAGTACTCTCTCTGATAGTCAGATTGTTTCTCTCTCTCCTGGTCAGAGTGAAATCACTAGAGACTCATTCCCTGTGTGGATCCGGGAAATGGATTTTGGGCTCCCATTGTCATCCATAGTCTTCTGGATAACAAACTTTGGAGTATTTCATTCATGTTGTCTTGGTTAACATCTCACTTAAATGATGGCTTGTTTGGAACCAATCCTCAATGACATCAGTCACTAGTCTTTTTGATAGCCGGGCACTATCCAATTTCTTCATCACACTTTGCTGTAGCACCCACATCTTCCATGTTTCCTTTATGAGAACACATATAGAGCAGGGTCATGTTTTAAGAAATAATTGGTCTTAGATTAGACGTAGGATTTAGTGCAAGCCAGTATCCACTCTTAAATTTTTAATTTCTATCCTTTTCTGGTTCACTGTGGAGACATCTTTGTTATTTTATGGTACAGACTCTTATTGCTCCTCTTCCTGAAGCATATGGTCCTTCTGTTCCTACTTCTATTGATTTTTTCCCCAGGGTAATGTATTAAAAACAGAATGTAGAAAAGGAGAATAAGCAAGTGTAGGTTACTTACAAATCCTAATATATTGACTTGCACAGATCAAGTCATTATGTGCTTGGACACAATTTACACAACAATGTGAGTTGGTGGTCCAGCAAAACTTATAATTATATCCACTGACAATGTCAGGCACAGGTCTGGAAAAGTCCAATACTCAGCATTTGTGATGAGGACTTCCAATTTTGGTTATATGTGTATTTACATTGAAGCAAAATCAATGAGAACATATAAACAAAAGGATTCTAAATTCAGGACACATATATAATAAAAATATCTTTCGATGAAAGATCACATGATTTTCGTTCCATATATTTTTGTTACTAAAAATTAAGCTCCTGACCAATTCTAAAATGCTTCTTATTGGACATCAGCTACCAATGATTTATAGTAGATGATTGGGAGAAGACTCATAAGTTATTATTTTTGTCTCTGTAAGTCCCCATTGAATTTGGGCAAGAGTTGAAAATTCCATAGCTGGTTAGGTTTTTAGACTTCTACACTGATAGAGAATAAAGTGTTCAAAATCCTGATTTTTTCAATGAGTAATGTCAAACTTATTTGAGCAAAAGGATAACCCATGATAGATAAATCAGAATATTTTTTTGTCAATTATGGGGTACCCCATAAAAATGGAATTTTTTTTCAAAGCTCTGTATTTAATTTTTTTTTTTTACAAAACAACTTTATCGCCTTCGAAGTATTCTCCACTACACATAATATATTTGTCAAATCTGCAATTCCATTCTGGAAATACTTCACACACTCATTTGTTTGAATGGCTGACAGTGCCTCCTTCATTTTATTCTTCACCTCTTCTATGTTATCGAATCCCATCCTGTCATGTCTCGCTTCAATCATGGAAACAAAAAGAAGTCACACAGAGTGAGGCCAGGTGAGTCAGGTGCGTGGGGCAAGAGAGACATGCCGTCTGTTGCCCAAAGCTTGCACACTGAGATGGCTGCGTGAACAGGTGCATTGCCGTGGTGGCAAAATCAGTCCCACCTGCCACAAATTAGACTATTTTCGTTGCATATTGTTATGCAATCTTTTTAAAACCTCGAAATAGAAAACTTGATTTATAGTCTGACCTCTTGGAATGAGCTCCAAGTGTACTCTCCACCACATATAAAAACAAACAAACAGACAAGCATTGTCTTGATCTTTGATTTCACTTGATGGGTTTTTTCGGGGTGAGGTGACTATGACATCTTCACTGGCTTGATTGATGCTAGCGTTCAGTGTCATAAGAATAGCACAGTGTCTGGTCACCAGGTATGATATTGGAGCAAAAGTCTAGGTCTCTTCAGAACTGTTCCTTTGAAGCATGACATGTTTCTAGTCGATGCTCTTTATCCTGGAGTCAGAACCTGAAGCACACATTTTACAACCACTCTCCTCATTCTCTAAACTTCTGTTAAAATTACCTGACCTATACACCAATATGGTCCAGCTAACATCATCTCTTCAATGGTCTATCATCAGACTTCAATTACAAGTGCATGGTTTTTGTCTACAGTTTTGTCCATTTGGGAAGTTGACAGATGTCCAGAACAAGGTTTTTCATCAACCATTTCATCTTTATTTTGAAATGAGAGTCACTTGTACATTTAAGTTTTTTTCCATAGCACTGTCCTTGTAAGTTGTGTACAACATCACAGCAGTTTCTGCAGTATTTTTCCTGAGCAAGAAACAAAATTTGACAGCTGCAAGCTGTTTTCTTAAATCAGCCATCACCAAAAACAAGGTTTGTGTCAAACTCTTTTAAAAAAAACTTTTATTGGGGGCTCTTACATCTCTTATCACAATCTATACACTCATCCTGTAGGTCAAGCACATTTGCACATATGCCACCATCATTATTTTCAAAGCCCCTGATATCAGCTCCCCATCTCTTCCACCTCCCTTACCTACCCTCTCTCATGAACCTTTGATAAGCTATAGATTATTTTTCCATATCTTACGTTGTGCTCCGTCACCCCTTTTTTCCATTCTTCCTCCCCCTGGGAGGAGATTAGAGTTTGACCCTTATGATGTATTCCCCTTCCTCACCCCCCACCCCCGCCCCATCATGCCCTAATCCAACTGGTATCTCTACTCTCATTGTTGCTTCAAGGGATTTATCATCCTGGATTCCCTGTGTAGCATGCTCCATAGCAGTGTGCATGCTCTCATTGAATCTAATTTGTAAGGTAGAATTGAGGTCATGATAGTGGAGTTGGGATTGGGGGGAATCACCAATGAACTAGAGGAAGGCTATGTGTTTTATCAGTGCTATAAGACGTCCTGACTGGCTCATTTCTTCCTATGACCCCTCTGTGAGGGGATGTCCAATTGTCTACAAATAGGCATTGGGTCTCCATGTCCCACCCCCATTCACCCCCCACGTTCACCTTGGGTAAGGTTTTGTTCTGGGTTTTAGATGCCTGATATCTGGTCCCATCAACACTTCATGATCACATAGGCTAGTATACTTCTTCTGTGTGGGCTATGTTGCTTCAGAGCTAGGTAGCTGCTTGTTTATATTCAAGCTTTTAAGACCCCAGACACTTTATCTTTTGATAGTCAGGTACCATCAGCTTTCTTCACAACATTTGCTTAGGTACCCATTTTGTCTTCAGCGATTGTGTTGGGAAGTTGAGCACCACAGAATGCCAATTGAGAACAGTGTTCTTGTGTTAAGGGAGTACTTGAGTCATAGCCCAATGTCCATCTCCAATCTTAATTCTTAACATATAGATATAAGTACATAGTTCTATTTCCCTCTCATTATACATGTATTTACCTATATGCATGCCTGTATTTAGGGCTCTATAAGCCCTTCTTGTTCTTTCCTCTATTTCCTTTTACTTCCCTCTTGTCACACCATCCTGTTCAGCCTTCATTCAAGTTTAGTAATTCCACTGCTACATTGCTTTTATGAGAAAAACTTACTTTGACCAGAGAGAACATTCCCAGGTGATGCAACTGAGTGTACTAACTCAGAAAACATTGCTGGATGCTCACATAGTGTGAAAAATGCATACTTAGGAAGGTCTGCCTAAGGAAGCTTTTTTCCATTTTGTTTTGAGAAAGTACATTTCCCTTCTTATGCTGGTAGGGGTATATAATCATTGTAAACATAAGATACCGGTTTCCGTGATGTTGATTCTACTCATGAAAACCCATGTGTTTCAGAGGAGAAAGGTATTCCACGGGGTTTTTCAGTGACTGATTTTGGGGGGAGGTAGATTGCTAGTCCTTGTTTCTAAGGTGCCTCCCTTGGGACTCAAACATATCATGTTTTAATTATCAGCTGTACTCTTTATATTACGCGGGAATTCTTTTGAAGAATATCTGTGTAAAGTAACTCTAATAATAATTAAGTTATGATTATAACTACCATTCTTGACACCATGAGGACAAGGAGAAGAAATTCCACCAGTGCTCCCCCAACCAACCTGCCCCACCTCTCCAGAGCACCTTTCTGTTTCTGTTCATTCCTTCTTCGGACCTTAGTTACTCCATGGATTCCCCTGCACCCACTTACTGGAAGGTCAGAATCTCCAAAGTCATCTGTGGTTCTCCTCTGCTCTAGTTGTTATCAATATTCGGTCTTTTCTTGTGGTGCCTGGCTGCATGTTAACTATAGAGGGGACTGCTGAGAGAACTGCTTTTCCCAAAGAGCAAATAGGGGGAGTGTTTTTCTATCTTCTTGTCCCTGAGAGATATTTAACCCTGCTAATTTAGTAAGTTCCTGTTTGGGAGTTCATGGGTGCGATGACCTCTTTCTTCTGCCTACCTGATTGACTGTCAGAGACAGAGATAAGGATCGCTGGAATGAGGCAGAGAGGGAGATGTGGTGAAAAGTGTGATTCATCAGCAGTGAAATGTTTTAAATAGTTGAGGTCATAATTGGTATTCTGAGGTTGGGATTAAGACAACTCTTTTGATTATTTTGCAATAGCCCTCAATCATTTTTCATCGTTAGGTTTCATCGGGTCAGGTGAACTCAGAGTGAGGCCTGTGCACTACTGAATGAAACAACACCTGTCCTGTGTCACCCTCACAATTCTTATGTTTGAGCCTATTGCTGCAGCCACCACCGTGTCACTGCATCTTGTTGAGGGCCTCCTCTTTTCCCTCTAGCGTAACATCATCTTCCTGGGACGGGTCATACCCAAAGTACATGAGATGAAATCTTGTTCTCCTTGTTTCTATGGAACATTCTGGCAATATTTCTTCTGAGACAGATTTATTTGTTGTCTTGAGAGTCAAAGAGTATTTTTAGTATTTTTCACCAGCACCATATTTCAAAATCATGGATTTTTCTTCTGTCTTTCTTATCCATTTCCAATTTTAATATATTCATCATAAAATTATATTCAAAATAAGGAATATTTTGGACATGCTATTTTCATCTCCATTAAAATTTTACACATTCAAATATCTTAAAAGCTCAGTTATCTTATGCTGATGACTTAATCTTTAAAAAAGTTTTCAATCTGGATCCCATCAGCTTTTCTTGCCTTAATTCGGAATTTCAGTTTTAAACTCAACAGTGACCATTGAATCACCTTGAAAATGATATTTTCCTAGGTTGGGGCCCAATTGGACATATTTTTTCAAATCATATGCCAACGCAGCCTGTGGTTTTATCATTTAAGTGCGCATTCCATTATGAAAACATTTTAAGTAAAACTTTTTAAACTTTGAACTTAATCTTGCACTCACTCTACCTTTTAGTAGTATGCTTGCCAATCAGTCATCTTTCTCATAAACCAGTTCTTTTTTGAGACAACCCAGAAAGATACTTACCGCCATGATATAAGGGCACCTTTGTCAGAAGGCGTGGGTTCCCACCTCTTTAATGCACATTTCATAAGTATTTGGAGGGCACTAAGTTTTAAGTTTTATGTTTTTTGCTTTAAAAGAAGCAGGAGGTGACGAAGATTATCTTTGGCAGTTCTGTTCCATGCCATCACTTTGTTGTCATTCTTGGAATGTCTCAGAAGGTTTTATTAGGTAAAGACCTCTATAAATTCCAGGTGTTGACCATATGTTCGTCACTGCATCCACAAACAGAAAACTTCTTTTATTATCAGAGCTGACTTCCTTGTGTAAGTGCAACAAATCCTGCAGACTTGTTAGTACATGACGGTGAAAATCTTTTACACAGGATGGAAAACTTGCTTTGTGAGCTAGGTATGCTTCATGTCAAAGGAAAACTGGGCAATCAACTTATATTCTCTGATTGTTCTGTGCCTGAGAAAAGTATTTGGGGGTGTATGCAATGTTTAAAAGGAAATAGGTATCCTTCTAGTCTATCTAAGGTCAACAGAAGAAATTAGAATTCTTGCCTCACTAGAATTATCACCCTATAATAATGGCTTGGTTTTCTCTCAACAAATAGCTCCACCCAATAGCTGCCATTTCAATATCCCTCAAGTGCTTGATAATTGGTGAAACACTTTAATGCATGAGACCCCATACCTGGTGGCAGCAGAGAATCGAACAGTGAAATGCATCCTGGCTGTAATCAAGGGTTCTATTCATCTCTCTCTTGGATACTTTGTGTAGGAGACAATAGCAACAACAAAAAGAGGCAGAAAAAAGAAGAGTACAGTCACCACGAAGACAGAAGTGTTGAGACGTCTGAGTGGAACGTAAGCCACTCTACTTGCACTGTATAGCTTCTGTTGCTTGCCAAAAAGTAGCACACATTACATTATTTGTATTTTATCAGTGTCAATTTAAGCCAAATTATTTATGGACTGGTTAAAATTCAGACATATTGGTGAATTTTGACACAATATAATCAGATTAAGATATAGTACCTACAAAATGATATTAGTTTGGATAGAGTTCTTTGTTTTGCCATATTTTCCAGACCATAAAATGCAATTCCCCCCCTCCTCCCCAAAGTTGGGGAAAAATGAGGGTGAATCTTATGGTCTCAAGGTATGGTAGCCTAGAACATTTTAGGATACTGGTACTGTGTTCAGAACAATTTTTTCTTGTTTTCTTGCTTTAAAAACTGGGTATGTCTTGTGGTCAAGTGTGTCTTATGGTCTGAAAAATATGGTATTTTGTTAATTAACCACCAATTTATTTACATGAAAACTTGAGTTCCTTTCTGTTGTGTGTGATGCAGACAAGCATGTCTGTGCATCAGTAATATCTTTGACTTCAAATAATTTTAACTGGGGCAGTTGCAAATGGTTTTCTCAGGTTTTGTTTTACTTTAGAATTTTCCTTTGAATAAAAAACTATGAACCAAATTCTCACATTTTGATTTATTAGCAATTCTTTCTTGATGTATAGTAGTGGCTGTCTTTTATGAGAAAATGCAGAATAAACTCTTGATAATATGAGACAATGGAGGGAATTTGTGAACAATGGGGAAAAGATGGTTGAGATGATGCATAATTCTCAGATGATTCCTATTTGGCTTAGATGGCAATATAGGTAATGTTTATCCTTATTCAAAAAAATGCATAAAACTGCTGGGAAAGTAGTGAATTTACTTCATATAAAGGTCTGTCTTCACCATTTTAACCCTTTGTACATTTTCTTCTCATTTTCTACCCAGACCTGAAAATAAAATGTATCAGTCCCTGAATTAATACCAAGACTAACCTCATTTGTCTTGCAAGAAATATGATGCATGCCTTTCTTCAGCTGTTCCTCTTGCTTACTTCTTCTTTAATACTTATCATCCTACAGAATATAAGATAGTATTGGATTCCTTGAGAGGTGCGACCAGTTTATGTGCTCAATTGATCATGGAAAGGGGAGGTTGCAAGTGGACCCACAAGCTCCTGGGAAGAAGGGACTGGAGAGAGACTTTTTTAAAATAGCCTAAAAGAATCTGTAGAATATCATCTGTCCCTGACACACATTGAATGGGAAATTGTGAATCACGATAGACTCAGGGATGTATTATTATTATTATTATTATTATTATTATTATTTTAATGTCATGAGAACCAGTTCTATGGATAATGATTCTCTTTGACATAAATGCATGTTAACTATTTTAAGTGTGGATTTTTTTTATTATGCTGCTGGGTGATTTTCCATTAAATTCATTTTTTTCTAGTGACTAATCCTATCATTTTCTTACTGCATAACAACTTCACCTGCCTACAAAGTATTTTTCCAGCAAAGTCGCTTTACCCCTATAGATACACTAAATTTGGACAGATTTTTTAAGTTCACTAATCCTGACCACTAGAAGTATTTGTAACCTTTTTGTGATAGACTGAGATTTCCTTTGAGATAAGAAATTGAAATCAAAGCATGCAATAATAAATCCAATTCCCTGAGGACTTTCCTACTCTAATATTCTCTCTTCCTGTCTTCTCTAGAATTTACAAGTGGCAGTCGGGAGTTTAGCATGTATTCAGCCCAGTTATGCAACGCATGTTCATTTTGTTCCTTCGGTTAAGCTTTCTGAAGGCCAGCACTGAGTTTTATGTCTATTCTCTAGTTCCCAAAACATGCAGAAGAGTGACCCTTTTGAGTCAGTGGTTCTGGTTCATAGAAATAATAAAAGGGTGAGGGAAAAACCAGCAACATTCCCACCCTTGCTTCATAAGGGTTATATCCTGGAGAAGCTCATGTTCTTTTGTAAAAGAGTTCTGTTTTATTAGCAATGCCGTTCCTCATCACTGTTTTCCTCCCACTATTTTCTGGCTTTTCCCCCTTTCTAAAAATAGGGCATTCTTTCTGTATCACAACTTTTGTCCAATCTTAAAATCTGTGCTAATTAAGGCAGATTTCCTTAAACTCAGTTTCAATAGCCATGACTACATTCCCGTTAATGACATGCATTGTTAGTACCTCGGTGCCGCACAGAGCCCACTGTCATTGGAAAGGAAATCATTTCCATTGGAACCCCAGGACCCCGCGCTAGAACTGACATTTCATTACACATGATGATATGGCCTCTCTACTCGAGGAGAAAGGAAAGCTGTTTCCTACAAATGGGCCACAGGCACCTGACCTGTTGGATCGGGTTCCATCAGGTTACGTCGTGCTACATGATGTGACATGCCCTGCAGTGACCCGAGGCCATGTCACTCTGCGTTACCCTAGGGCAGTGGTGCTGCTCTTTATTAGACAGCCATGGCAAAGGCTAATCAGTGGTGGTCACGAAGCATTTTTAGGCCCACTTTGCAAGGGTGTACAGAATCAAGCAGGCGCTCTGAATTGTGGCTTTGAGGAGTCTTTTAAGGAAGTCAGAGAGCACAAGCACAACTTGTGTCACACAAGTTTCTGTTGTTTGCAATGTGGAATGCTAATTCCCAAGTGCACAAGAGAGAGACTTGCACGTCTTATAGACTCTTTTGTGAAACAAAACGTGTCCACCACAAACAGCGCCAAGATTGTTAACATAATCGAAGCCTTCGCATCCATCTACCTGATACAAACATAAAACTGAGTCCTGCCCATCATTGTTACCTGATTATTAAAAGTTGTCATCGATGATTTTGCATTCATTAGAAGGTGTGATGTAAACATGTGGAAATGTTCCCTTCAGATGATTCTTTTTTTAAATTGAGGCAATGGCTCTCAGTAAAAACTACCTTAGATTATTGCATTATGTGATATTATGTAAAAGGAATCCATTGTGTTCGGTCATTTTTCCTAATTATTTTAATAGTATTTTTCTATTGATATATCTTACTCAAAAAATCTGTTTTAATGATCTGCATAAAGAACTGAACAATATTACATAGGTACAGCTATCTAGTGATTTTAGGGTAATTACTGGTGCATGGAACAGAATATAACCTTTTGGTTATGTTCTGCAGTAAAAGGAATAGGTTAGAGAGGTTTTTATGCAAATTAGATATGCTCTGTGTTGGAAGCCTAATTGTACTTTTTATTGTTAGACAAGTCAATACTGCTTTAATACACATTTTATAAGCTTCTTGCTGAAATTGTATATGAAAGAGATTGGTTTCCATAGATGAAAGGCATCATCTTAACAATGAGGCCACATAAGCAGAGTGGTTGAAGTACTGATAAAGGATTTGTTAGCTCCAACATAGAATAAGTCTTATTAGCTTTATTAGTCACTACTGTTTGACCTACTACTATTAACTGTGTGTCACATGCACTACAAAGTAGGATGATACAATCCTGTTTGGCCATTTAGAGTAAACATTGTCTCAGAGGAAGAGCATTTATCAACTGCAAATAATTAAGGTGGGTATCCTGTTCTTTAATGTCCTTGTTAGAGGAGAATTACTGGCATACTGGGGATAGCAATTTTTAAAAAACATTTATGTAGGGAACTTCCATTTGAAAACATCAACCTTAAATCTGCATCATATCATGTTAAGCAACACAACTTATATGAAAAAGGAAAAACACCATTGGCTATATTACCAGAAGGTGTGAGGTTAAATAAATACCGAATAGAAGTACATTAGCGTCATGTTTATTTATCAATAAATGTCCTCTTACCTTATAGTCCATGGTGCTCATGCTCAAATTTAATATTTAAGAATGGTTGCACTATAAAATTGATATTCTAGAGAGCTTAAAGTAGTGGGAAGATAAAAAAACCAAAACTCAAATCCGTAATTTCTGCAATCGATGTAAAAAGGTATAACTGCAGAAAGAAATAAATATGCATAAATTGTAGATTCCGCTGAGAAAAATAAATTCTTCAGAATGGTACCAACCTTTCATTTCAGAGTGGAGCACCTTTCTGGTTTGGGGTACTTAACTGTATCTTAGTCATCACATTTCTTCTCTTCCTTTCTGGGTTCAATTTTCCTTTCTCTCTCCTATTTTCTTTCTTCTTTTCTTTCTTTAAAATAGGCTAACCCCAAACCATACATCCTGTTTGGGGAGGTGTTTCAGCTTGAGTGAGCCCAACCTATAGAGAAAATTAACAGAGGTCTAAGTGGTTACCTTAGACCATATGGATACATATGGATACATTGGAACTCTGTATACTTGGTGGAAGGGGTTGAAGATGCAAACCACTGGACAGTGGTAAAATCATGGCATTGACTGAAATTTGTAGAGTAGGCTATAGTGGCAGGCCAGGTGGCCCCGTGTCCTGGTGAGAAGCACCATCTTTGGGAATCACCCTGAGTTCAACTTCTTTCTAGAACCTGCTTCCACTACTGTACTTGTGCCACATAGATCACCAGGAAATTTCCTAAGTTAGTCATACTTTTCAATGACAAGTCATAACTAAACCACTAGCCTCTCCTACATCATTTGCGTTGAAAAAAATATTCGTATTATCCAAAGTGATGATGATTGTAAACCAATAAAATGATCAGGTAAATCAAAGGTTAAAATTTAATCAAATAAAATAGATAAAACCATCAATT
Organism: Nesogale talazaci; assembly: GCA_004026705.1. Lineage (NCBI taxonomy): Eukaryota > Metazoa > Chordata > Mammalia > Afrosoricida > Tenrecidae > Nesogale > Nesogale talazaci. The sequence goes on along the minus strand of PVJH01001304.1, from coordinate 150,815 downwards.
AGTGGCTGAGCCCTGGTGGCGTAGTGGTTGAGTGTGGGACTGCGATCCACTGGCTTGGCGGTTCAAATCCAGCAGCAATTGTATAGGAGCAAGGCTGGGCCTCCCACTCCCACCAGAGGGCAGTGATGCCCCCCAAAAAGCCCATACATAAGTTAGTATAAAGAGTGTTTAAATATATGTGTATATATATATGTGTGTGTGTGTGTGTTTAAATATATATGTACATATTTGGAAAAGTATGTACCCAATACGTATCGATAGGTATGATAATCTAAGAACCCTCCAGGCAGTAAGACTATGGAAGTAAGGTGGTTAACAAAAGTGTAACCTTTAACATAGGTTTTGCTGGTCACCTAGATATAAGGTTATATAAACTTACTGCCGGCGAGTCAATATTGACTCACAGTGACCCTGGAGGACAAGGAAAAGCCGCTCCTATGAATTTCTGAAACTAACTGTGTGTATGAGCAGAGAGCTTCATCTCTCATCCGGTGGAGCTACCAGTGGTTTCGAACTGCCAACTTTAAGGATGGCAGCTCAAAGCGGAACCAGGGCTTCTAGAAGCGTGTTTATTCTGGCAATTGAGTAACTGACTTACCTGATTCCAGAATCAGGAAAGACAAAAGGAGAAACAGAGGAGTGGAGGATGGCACTCAGGAACTTTCTTTTGTGTTATAGTTGAGATGTCAGTCATACATCTCAGTGGCAAGAGTTATCTGGAAGTTAAGTGTCTAATAGATAGGGCATGTAAGCCATTGTGATCGGCTGAATGACATCCTTCTTCCCCTGCCCCTCTGCAAATACACATGCTCTCATCCCGGACCTCTGAAGGTAGTAGGCTACATGGCAAAGAGAAAACAAGATTCTATTCGGAACTGAGGTTGCTAGTCAGCTGACCTCAAAATAAGGATATATCCTCTCTCCAGATGTGTCCAAGGGAAGGAAGCAGGGTCCTTCAATGTGAGAGAAAGTCAGGAAAGTCCTTGTCTAGGTGGTAGTCATTGCTAGAGTGAGACATGAGACAGGGCTGAGGATACGGCCTTGGTGTCTAGCTGCTCTTTCTTCTATTTCTGTAATTGCCATTGTTGTTATCAGGTGTTCTTGAGTAGGTCTGACCAATTGACCCCTCACAATAGATGCAGCCCTGAGAAGTTAGAAATGACACGACAACAGGAGAGTTCCCTCCAAGTCCAGGAGAAAGAAACCTAACCCTCTGACCCTTCCATTTTAGCCCATGGGGCCTACATTCTGACTTCTGGCCTCTAGAGTTCTTCCATATGCTTGTGCTGCGGTGAACCACTAAACTGCTGTGATTTGTTTCAGAAGCCATAGGAACCTAATGCAGACTCCAATGTCCAACTTTCAGATTGTGCAAGCTAGCTGTTATCGTAGTTATGTACAGCACCCAACAGTGATCATTTTCTAACAAACAGAGATATCTGCTTGAATAAACTAAGGTAAGCAGAAATAGATACAATTTACATCTCCTTGGGATCAGTCCCTATTAAAGAGTTGGAGAACCATATTTTGTGATACTATCAAACTGGAAATTGACTAATAAAATTACTACCTTGAAAAAGCTAATATTAGCTAATGTTGAAATTGACTCTCTTTTGACTCTCTGTCAGTGAAAGTAAAGCCCTCTTATCATCAACCCACATCTAATCTCAACATTCCTTGTCACACACAATAAAGATATCCAAAGATTGCTGATTAACCATGTGGTGGCTTACTTTGAAACTGAAAAGAATAAGAACCATTAGATATTTGGGACTTAATGCTCATATAACAAGAGAAACTAACAAAAAATCATGTTGTGTGTGCGTGTCTTCAAAAAGTTCATAGAAAAATTCCACTCTGGTTGGGTTGAGCCCCAGTGGCATAGTGGTTGAGTACAGGACTGTGGCCCACAGGGTTGGTGGTTCAAATCCAGCAACAGCTCTCCAGGAGCAAGGCTGGGCCTCCCGCTCCTACCAGAGGGCAGTGATGCCCCCCCCCAAAAAAAAAGAAAAAGAAAAATTCCATTCTTCCAGTTTCATTTTTCCATGTAGTTCTTGAAGTTTCCTTTTTGTAAGGTACTTAGGTGACTTTGAACCCATGAACCAAATCATAGTGACCGTATAAAGCAAATTTGAACTACTCTTTAGGTTTCCAAAGACTGTAACATTTTATGCAAACTGCTGACCTCATCTTTGTCCCACAAAACTGCTGGCAAGTTTGAAATGCTGACCTTGGCGTTAAAACCAAGTGCTTAACCCACTGTGCCATATCTCTCTAAATAAAGTGACTTGCTCTATCATAATGAAATGAACAATGTAAGCTTTCCTTAAAATGAAACTATAGTGACAGATTTAAAATAATTACTTTCAAAATATGAGTAAGAAATAAAGAAATGGAATATTTATTCCTCAAGTCAAAACAGTAAAGAAAGCAGAAACAAGATAGTGATATTTGGGATTTGATCTTCAAGTTTTTAAATGTTCTCATGAGTGTAAGTTTCAGAACATGAATAAAGAAGATAACATGACCTATACTACCAGTTTATTAGCACAAGAACAATTCTTGGACCTTAAGAATATGGGATTCTCAGTCAAAATAGCCCAATATCTATTGAGCACAACCAATGAAATATGACATATACTAAGGATAGTTATTCTGTAATGTAATAACATTAGGTTTAAAAAGAAACTGTAAGAATCCAGGGTGGAAAAAACTGAAATGAAAACCCAAATAAATGAATGGTTCACATTTGATGTGTCGAGTGTCAGAATAATATTGGATTTCTTCAGAGTCATATTAGAGGAGAGAGGTAGAAATAGAATAATTAGCAGTGCTTTGTTTCCAGAAGCATCGTGAAGCCGGAGAACCACATCTCTTGGAGACTAGTTTATAGGGAGCAGAAGGAGCTGCTACTCTGTCCACTGTTTGAGTGAATTGACAGGGGACGCACATGTTTGTCGGCATGTTGAGACCACCCCATCAGCCCAGATAGAAACAAGAAAATGAGGTCACCTGCTTTTCAAGTAGGATGAGCTTTGGGGAGGCTGTCAAAATATGAACAAGGACACAGTGGCTGCCACAATTGGCTCAAACGTAAAGACACTGGTGAGGGTGGTGTAGGACCGGGGTCTGGGTGGGACGGTTCATTCAGTGGTCTGGAGTCAGGGTTCCTAGGACTCAGAACCAATTCGATGGCACCTAATAACAACAACAACAACAACAGCATGATTTTTGGAAATCTCGACACCTACTGCTTGGACAAAAAGAAAGAAAATTAAATTTTACAGGAGTTAATAAAACATCAATGAATGTTGAAATCGGCAGCCACTAGAGGGCAAAAACTTCCTGAGATCTTTAGAAACTAAGAAGAAAACCAAACCAATTAATGCTCGCCATACTCCTCTGACGGGGTGCAGCCCCAGTTGAAAACTTTGAGGACATGAAGATAGAAAGTCTCGCACTGTGGGTAGAGGCAGATCATTACTGTTGCTACCGGTTATGTTGGGACATTCTAGTTTAAGCGGCATGACTAGATGGCAGATAACCCTATAACCAGAATGCATTCTTCGTGGTTCCTATGCAATCACTTTATTTTGTAAGATAGGTTAAGGGGTTATTTTAAAATTAAAAAAATGGTTATCTACTCCTTCACAAAGACCAAAGAGGACATTGGTTTCTGTGGAGGTAAAGGAGGCGTTGATTCAAAGGGGATAAGGATCGGGGTTGAAGTCCCTTAACTTCTCCAATCCAGAGCTAGAGCTAGCAAGGAAATAAGGCCATTCATATAGAGTTCCGAAGAGGCAAGAGAATGAGAAAGGAAGAATGAAGGGAGACAATTAGAAAGGTTCTTCCCAAAAGACGTGGGAAAAGTGGAGGAGTACTGGTAATATTTACTCATTAATCCGTGACCCAGTTTTAAATAATCCTTAGTCTAAAAGCAATCTGAAAATTTAACCTCTAGCATGAAATGATTTCCAAAGGTCAGACCTACTTTGTATATGACGTAATGTGAATTATTTGTTGCTATAGGGCAGGACCTATGTCTAATTCACTTTATATGGTGCATGGGTAGCATGACAAATAACTAAGTTGTCTATGTGATTTACTGGCCAAACTGAGATATTTTGAGAGAGAGGGGGGTGCTATTAATAATTACAAGCCTAAATCATGACTGGTCAAGAACAAACTGGATGTATTGTCACACTACCCAGAGGTGACATTTCATGCTATAACGCGAAACAAGTAACAATACCTCTGCCACTGGACAGTCCGCATGAAATAAGCAGCTGTGTTGGTTTTTAAAGTTTACCTCATTGATGAACATAGGTTGGCAGGTAGCCAGCCCATTAAAAATCAATTATATTCAATGGCTTGCATCTGAGCCATACTGCACCAGTCTCTTTGCACTCATCAGATCCACATGTTCCCAAATAAACACATGCAAGAGTCAGGCCAGTGCCTTTGAACTCTGTGTTACTGGGAGTTAATTTCATCAGTGGTTCTCCTTCAAACCACAGTGAAAAGAGGAATTCCACTGATCATTTCCTGACTGCTGACAAGTCAGGAGACCAGGCCACAGTCCAAGCAAAGATTTACAGGCAAGGATAACCAAGGTAGGTACTGCCTCTACAGAGTAGTATGAAATATCCCAGAAGCTGGCTTATGAAAGGTGATCATGAGCAGGGCATGAGCAGTAACTCACAGTGGCAAGAGAATCCACCTTCAGAACAGGGTGTGGCAAAGTCACTTGTATAAGTCTCAGCTCAGAAATTATATACATGTTTACCTATGAGACAGTAAGAATGATACCAGCAACACTGAAGAACAATATGTGAACTCCTTCCAGCTCTTGATGAAGTATTTCCCAAAGAAGCATTGCCCTCGAGGTGAATGGAAGACAAGAGTGTGGTACCCGTTGCCTACAATACTAGCCTACCCAAATTTCACTGCCATCATGTTGATCTGACTCTAGGGACTCTAGAGCTGAAGTGCCCCTTCGGGTTTCCAAGACTGTACATGTTTGTGGGAGCAGAACGCCTAATCTTTCTCCCAATGAGCACTTGACACTTGGAACAGCTGAGCTGGTGCTTAAATTAGAAGCCCATACCTAACTCTCCTTCTACTAACCCTAGGAAAGCTAAACCATTCAGACTAAAGACAGTCTAAAATGTCACCTTGAAACAGGGATCTCGGAGAACTCCAGCACCTGGAGTTGACCAAAGGACCTCTCATGAGGAACTCATTTAGACTGTTTTCACAGTTGACTTTGCATTATGGATCGTCAAGGAACCACTTCCAGATTCAAAAGTATATCTGATTATATCAAATCTAGAAATACACAGATGTAGGGACTCTGGTGGCCTATTGGTCACTCTCTGAGTTGTGACCACAAGGACTGCATTTCAAAACCACCAGTCGTGATCTGCCAGATGCGCATTCTACATTCATAAGCACTTAGGGCCTGCCTATAGGATCACCATGACGTGGCTACGACCCTATGGCAGTGAGTTTGGTTTTTCTGGAGTTCTGATTGAGTCAGGATATATCCCATTGGTATCTTTACCTGCCCAGCCGAGAATAAGCCAACTACAAAGAAGCATTTTCTGGGGCTTCTCTTATTTAAAATAGAAGTAATAATTTATCCAATATTGTGAAATTAAGGCTCAAAAATGGAGCTTTTGCTGTATAGATAGAATTTGCTTAACCTGGCTTTTATGTGGATTAGTTCACAGTTTTAAACATGAAATAATTGGGTTAATTAATTATCCTGACTTTATATTTAAAATAAAAATGCTTTGGATTTAATGAATGTCTTCTTGTAACTATAATATAATTGTTAGGTTTGGAATGAGTTTAGAAGTCACATTTATTTCAATCACCTTCTTTATAGATGAAGTAATTGAAGCTTTGAAGATGACCCAAGGCCATGCTTAACTCAGGTCACATACATTATAAACAGAGATTGGAGACTCAAACCCAATTCTCTTGGCTCTGAAACCACTGCAGTATTTTTCCAACTGTTTTTAAAATGCAAGGCTTATATTTCAAATTGACATGTTTATGAATAGTTAAGCATGATTGTGGCATAATATAACTTAAAACCATGTTAAATCTTTGGAACTGAAGTATAAGCAAACTAATACTCATCAAGCTAGCTTACTATTTCTCCTTTTAATGGGCACAACAATCCATCATTTGACTTTTGTAATGGTCACTTTCTCATATACGCATAACACAAATATACACATTATGATCATGTGCACAGTGTAATAGACCCATTTGTATAAATGTGTACCTATATTTTGTAGTATGATATATTGTATTAGATTTTATCTGTGAAAACAATTTCAGATTTTTTATATCCAAAAGAGTTGCTCTGAATTCATTCTGTCTCAGAGCCTCTATGACTGAGTACAAGTGGCCCATAGAATTTTCCAGGCTGTAAATCTTTACAGAAAGCAGGCTACTGTGTCATTTTACCTGCAAAGCAGGTGGTTGATGCAAATTGCTGGCCTTTGATTTGCATTTAAAGTGCTTAACCACTGCACCACCAGGGGTGCTTTTGCATCTCTCTGTATATATCCATAGATAATTATATAAACTGCTAGTCATAAAATTTATTATTTAAACCTATGCCAAGTAGGCGGTTGAGTCTAGCTTTCAGTGGTGTATTTCCAACTTTATTTTTAAAACTACCTGTTCACTCATCACAAGATGCCGTTTGAATTTCACTCTAGCCTTAGAAAATAATTATTCAAGATCTTTTTGTATGGTGTGACTTTTTCTGACAACAGCTGTTGCTCTGAAACAGAAAAGTAACCAGAGTGACAAAGCGGGTGTTTTCTACTCTTTTACCTATACTGAAAAGATGGTGCAGAGAGCTGTACAGCCATAACAATGGGAAAATCTTTATATGAAGCTGTTCACCAGAGACTTGTCAATGGGCTGAACCATATTGGATCTGGCAGTGTTTCTACTGGGACAGTATTTGCCTTGAAGTACTATCTTTTCTCTTTTTCAATGTCAGCCTGAAGGCTATTAGACAACATATGTTCATTTCATGTCTTAGAGATATTGCTTCTGGTATTGCAAATGCATTACCACATTGAGCCTTTTTGTAAAACAGATGGTACATATTAAGGTCTCTGTTTCTTGTACGATCCCTGTAACAATGGCACTGCATTCTTCACATTGACAAAAGTATCATCAACGTCATGCAGCGTGGCACTAGATTATGTCAGGATGGTAAATGAGCACTTCAAACAGAAAGATCAATGAGGGAGGTGGACCAAACCCCTTAGAGAACTTTGAACTGGAGCTGGTCATTTCTGGAAGCAATTGTCTTAGAACGCGAGTTAGGAAATACCTGGTCCTACTCTTTAGAGGTCTTCTGTGCAATGGCTTTTAAAGGGAAACAATAGCATGCATACATATTAGTCAACTTCCAGTAGTATGGTTTTGGGACACTCCCCTAACCACTCTGCGCGGTATCTGTCAGAGTGAATGGTACTTTAAGAATCAAGCTGCTCTTGTATAATTCTTAGGATGCTCAATTAGCATTAAGTGTAGAATCATTCTAACAAATCACACTATCATCAGAGCCCCCAAATGGGTTTTGAATGTACCTAAATAAGCTTATAATACAATCTTCATCTCATGCAGTATCTACTTAGAATATTGCCTGATGTCCACTGGTTGGAAATAACTATTAAAAATAAATTTGGGATTCAAAATATCTATTATTTTGGCAATTTACACCTCTACCTCTACATCCCTTTGTCACAAATAATGATTTCTCACCTCTTCCTTTGAGTTATATGTTCTTTTGAATTTTTCTGAATTATTTTTATGCATAGAACGATCTCTAAATGTTTATGTTTAATTTTAAAATGTTCCTGCTTGATACTCTTTTCTACTTTTATGCTTTTTAATATTTTTATTTGTTTTAAAATGGAAAGAATTAAAACTGACAATAAAAGAATAATGTTTTAAAATAATTCAACAAATATTTAATATTTATTGACTTCTATGGAAATATGACAGCTATTTCTTTTTTTCCAATTGTATTTGTCTCTTTATTCTTTTGATAATCTCTTCCATTTGTAGGTGATGAAATGCTTAAGGATTCACTGCCAATGCTGGCACTGCTAACATGGTTCCTCCATTTCTTTGAAGTCCACATTAAGTCTTTGGATTCTTGTATCTCTTTGGATCACTGTGGTTTGACTGTCGCAGGCAGTTGGTGACAGCCTCACACTGCCGCGGTCTACCACGCGGTCTGCCACGTGGCTCTGGCTTCTCCAGGGACACTACTCAGTGAAGTTAGTGTGCTGATAGTCAACTAGGAGCCATTCTCAGGTGAGTTAAATTACATTTGATGTTTAGGCAACCTACATAACGTTTTTGTGGGTTTTTTCCTTAAAAATAAAAAATGCCTCCGTTCTGCATAAATCAAGGTCAAAAGTAAATAAAGAGCTCATGACATCAGTTCTGTTTGCCTCAGTCCTAGTGTTTAGTGGATGAACAGCAGCCGGTTAGGATGAGAGGTGGTCGGGCATGAGTTGCCCACCACGTTAACATTTCTCCAGCTCTAAGCCAGCCTTCTGGGGTGGTCATATTTGGGGTCACACCATCCTCACTGTGGTCCAGCAGAGCAACCTTGCCATCTGGATTCATATTTTCACAAACAAAGAACTGGTCACTTTTGAAATGTGCAAGAACGCACTTGATTTGTTCCCCAGCTCTGTTAGAAAAGACTACTCTTTCTGATTTTTGCTCTTCAAGTTTGCCTTTGATTGATTTCATGTAGTTTTTGACGTACATCTTGTAGGCTTCTTTTGTGAAGCTGGTTTCCTACAAGTGATGAGGTCTCAGTAGACCAGTGGTTCTCAACCTGTGGGTCACAACCCCTTTGGGGGTCAAATGACCCTTTTATAGGTGGTGCCTAAGCCCATCAGAAAACACGTATTTCCAACGGTCTTAGGAACCAAGACACTGCTCCTATCTCCAGATGGGTCCGCCCACAGCAGATTCGCCCACAGAGCAGTATCCTGTATGAAGACTGTTTGTTACCCATGCTACACCATGGTTTAAGACAAAATTTCATTTATTTGTCACTAGAAATGAATATTTTGCAATATGTAATTGCATATTGTTTTTGCAATGAATTACAAAGCTTTGTGTTCAATTTGTTACAATAAAAATATATCCTGCCTATCAGATATTTACATGAATATTCACAACAGTAGCAAAATTGCAGTCATGAAGTTGCAATGAAAATAATTTTATGGCTGGGGGCCAACACAACATGAGGAACTGTATGAACAGGTTGCAGTCTTCGGAGGGATGAGAACCACTGCAGTAGATCATCCTGATGATGGTTACAGGGAGAGAGCAGCCACACTAGCTTAGCTGGAACCCAGCATGGCAATCCTTGGGAGGTGGGGAGCCGGCAGAAAAGGGCTAGCTACTTATTTTACAACAAGAAATGGTGAAAATATTCTTCTCCTTGTAGCTCTTGTATGCTGGCACAGATAGAAGATTTTTGCAATGCATTATATGATGATAAATTAACATCACAGATGATGATAAAAGAAGATGACTACCTAGATTAAAAAAATTAACCAAGAGAGACTATCTTGGTATACTTTTATTTTTATGAAAGTATTTTGTATATACTTTAGCATACATAAGAATGGGAACACCATCAAATCCAATGAGAATCTGAAATTTCCAGTGTCGTTGTTTGGTGCTGTCAAGTCAGTTCTAACACAGAGAGCCACAAACCAAGTCACCCTCGGGTCTTGTACCATCCTCACAAGTTTATATTTAAGCCCCCTGTTGCAGCCACTGTAGTAATCCAGGTCATTGAGGGTCTTCCTGTTTTCCCACTGTGCTTCTACTTCACCAAAGATGATGTGACTGTCTCCTGAAAACATGTGCAGTGTGTGACACAGAGTTTCATCATCTGTGCTTCTGAAGAGCATGCCCACTGCACTTCTTCCAAGAGATATCAGTTTCTGATTAGAGTCCTTTTAATATTCTTCAATAAGCAACATAGTCCTCCAGTGTTCCTCATTCATTGTCCAACTTTCACATGATTGCGAGGTGACTCACACATCGTGACATGGGTCAGGCACATGTTATCCTTGAGGTGACATCCTTGCTCTTCAATACGTTAAAGAGGTCTGTGCTGCGGGTGTACCAAATGCAATGCATTATCTGATCTTGTATTATTTCTATACTTTGCTTTGATGGTGTGATGAAAGGGCTGTTTTAAAATTAACTTCCAATTAGAAATGTCTTAAAAATCCAAAAGATGAAAAAAAAATTAAAAACCTGTGAAAGGAAAGTTTACTGGGAAACTAGATGTTGAAATGATCTTTGAAATTACATGCGAATTTCAGCTCTCTACAAATAGGGTTGCCACCAGCAAACACTGTTTCTTTTATGTGAAAAATATTTTCATAGGCTAAGGAAAACCAAAAATAATTTTGATAAAATCTTACATAAAAATATGTTAAATCTCTGCATAAATAAGTACATGCATCAAAGGCTATATGGTAAAACAAAATGGAAACTAGCTAAGACAATCTGAAAAACAAGAAGACTATAAGTCTAGGAACCAAAAATGTGTATTCATGGAAGAAGTAAGAATTAAGCTGGACCTTGAAGAGCTATGCCCTGGAAAATAGCTTATTTCTTCCTGTCTGATGGTGCTAGAATCTTTGTTGGAGACAATGTTAGACAATGTTTTATTTCTGTACAGTATTCATGCAACACTCACCAGTTTAAATATAGCTGTTTGAATAGAGACAAAGGGGAAATAAAATTTAAATAATTTTTAAAAAGAGTTGACTCTAGGGAATATAAATTACTTCTCTTTACCATGAAAAGGACCACCATAATCAACCTGCCACTATGGCTTCCTATGCATTATACCATAACTGATGCTTGGTATTAGTAATTGTTGCTATTCACACCACAATGAAGTCAAGATTACTATTTATATTCCCATGTTGTTAAGCTGCATAAAGTCTCTAAACTGACTCCCAACAATGGTGTTTATGAGCTCATTAAGCCAATTGAATTTTTTTAAATGTATGCAGTACCCACAAAGAGTCAGGAGGATATTTCTGGTAAGCAAATATCATGTTTTTGTTGTTGTTGAATATACTCTGATAGGTTCTCATTCCTTATGAGTGTTCCATTGGAATTATTTGGATCCTGTTTTCCTATAAATTTCTTTTCTTTTTTTTTGTGTGTGTGTGTTTTTTTTTGGGGGGGAGGGAGTACATCACTGCCTCTGATGGTCGTGGGCGCTACCCAGCACTGCTCCTGAGAGCCGCTGCTGGATTTGAACCGCCAAGCCCACGGGCCACACTCCCGCACTCAACCACTTATACCACCGAGGGTCAACCCCCTATAAATTTCTTTTAGATAAGAAGTAGACTTGCTTTCTAGGCTTTCTGAGACTATAAATCTTTAAAAGTGAAGCTGGTGAGTTTGAACTTAAGACTTTGTGAATATTACACAGCACATCACTCACTCCACTACCAGGATCTCTCTCTATTTTTTATTTCTTTCTCAATGTTTTTTATATGACAAATTTGATGAGAGCCAAGGTTTAATAATAATGATCATTCAGCAGTCCCAGAATATACTTTGTCTTTTAATAATCTGTAAAAATATTTCATTATTATGAAATATATACCGCAGTAAAACAAGCATTAATTAATTCAGCAGTTTTCACATGCACAATTAGTGATTTTGTGTCTCCATTCTCAACCTCATTTTGTGTGTTGTTCTTCCACCAGTAACATCAATTCATTTCCTCCTACTTTTCTTACCTTGTTCTTAGATAATAGCTTTTATCACTTTGATCATAAATAGATAACTCTTAAGATACTATGATAATCAAGATATACTTTTATTTACTATTAAGTAGTTTTAATATGTATTTAATATGTATTCCTCAATTAGAGTGTAAGATCATTTTGCAACTATATAAAAACATAAATCTGTGGACTTAAAGTGGTGGATTATATGGGAAGAAAATTAAACCACAATAAAAATTTTAAAAGAGACACAAGTTTTAAGGAAAATCACATATTATAGAATCTAGGAAAAGAAAGTTTAACATAAGTAAAATAGATGTCATCAAAGGAAGAGAGAGCAAAATGATAGAGCAGAAAATTATTAAAGTTTGTAATTTAATAACTTAAAATATTTGTAATATCAGAAGCACATATTCTAAGAATACTTTGCATAGTTAGGAGAATTTAATAAGGATGATCTACATTAACTTTTTGATGTGAATGTATTGCAATTTTTCAAAAATTCTAAAATCAAAACCCCCCAAAATTTGTATATCCAGGCAAGATTTCCCACTAGCTTTCAAATGTAAAGGCTACAATTTATATGACCTTGTAAAAATGATGAAATCATCTATTTCAAGAGTTTTTTTGGGGACTCTTCTGGAGAAACATGGTTTATATAACTGGAATAAGTAGACAGATTTCAATATAACTGGTGATAGGAAATATTTCCTGAAAATACACCATACATTCTTGGTATAAGGGAAACTAATATATAACAGGCAAGATCACTAACAATGTTGAGATAGGCCAACAGTAATAAAATGAAGAGGGGTGATTAGTAGATCATATGAACAGAGAATATTAAACTATGTAAATAAAATATTTAATTCAGAATCTGTGGATGAGGCAGGAGAGGAAGAAGTTACTTTGTTTATTTTTAGTAGAAAATACTAATAGGCACACTATTAGAGTTCTAAAAGTATGATGTAAATATTTTTACAACTAACTATTATAACATAGGTGAAATATTCTTATATACAAAGTAAATAAAAGAGCGAACAAATAGAAATCTACATATACGTAAATAGTATTGAAATACTTCCACCCAAAATTTCATTTAATGTGATGAGTTCACCTATTATAAAAACACAAATATTATGTTGAGATGATGAACTATAATGAAACACTGTCTTAGAGTCAAAGAATGATAGAATTCAAACTAATATTAAATGTTAAAATAAAAGAAATATTTTGAATCTGACGGTGGTAGTGATTATGTAATACTATTTGGTGTGAAAGAACAGTAGAATAATGTAGTACCTGTATCTGCTTCCAATAAAACATTTTTTAAAAAAGGAAAAAAATAGAAAAGTATCTCTTTCTAGTCCAACTCAAACCCTTAAGTCTGATGCAAATCAATTAAAAGAGTAATACAGTTCCAGGTGTATGCAAATGAATAGAAGGGTCACATAAATATTTAGCATGATAGGATGCAAATAAAGCAGCAATCAGATAAACAATTAAACTTCAATGTTAATATTATAATGATAGATGAAGATATAGTAATTAGTAATCTTTACGTAGACAGTAAAATAGTTACAACACTAATAAAACAGAAAATACAAAGGTACAAAGAAATATAGCAAGAAGCACACCAATATTGGGATATTTTAATATAGTTTTCTTATTCTAAGAAAGAGCCAGTGGATAAAAATATATGGATTCTAATAACATAATCAATAAAGAACACTTTCTAATTATATAAAGGTCTCTGAACCCTCATAATGAAGAATACATCTTTGTACAAGCATATAAAATATTCACAAAAGTCTATCATATCTCAGGTCATTAGGGAGACCTCAATAAAACACTATGTTTAGAACTCAGTAAAATAAAAATAGCATCACCTTATCATAATGCAATTCCACTAAATATCTACTACTATATTCAGAAGTATGCTACTAGAATACGCTTATTTAAAATGAACATTTTAATTACATATTCTCATGAAATTAATGGTCAGAATGTGACATCACAATATCTATGGAATCATTTAAAGGAGTGATCAAGGACAAGGTATAGTATTGAATATTCATATAAGTAAATAGCCATTAAATGGAAATAAATTAGTATATGCGATTTTTAAACCCATGATATATAAAAACAAGTTGTTCATAAAAGGGGAATATATTATAATAAAGGGAGAGAGTGACAAATTAGATGAAAATGGAGGGTATGCTATTGTTACTGTGGTTAGGTGCACTGGGTTAGCTGTTACCCACAGCGACTCTAAGCACAGCAGAAGGATACACTGCCCAGTCCTTAACCCTCTTCACAATGATTCCCAAGCTTGAGTCCCTTGTTGCAGACACTGTCATTTTGTCTCATTAAGGGTCTTCCTCTCTTTCACTGCACGATGTCCTTTTCCAGGCACTCGTCTCTCCTGATACCATATCTAAAAATTATAAATGCTGAGCGCAGGTGGTGTAGTGGTTGAGTGCGGGGCTGTGGCCCACTGGCTTGGCAGTTCAAATCCAGCAGCAGCTCTCCCAGAACAAGGCCGGACCTCCCACTCCTACCAGAGGGCAGTGATGCCAAAAAAAAAAAAAAAAGAGAAGTCTCGTCTTCTTGGTCCCTAAGGATACTCTGGCCTTACTTCTCAGAACATAGATTGGTTTAGCCTTTTAATAGTCCATGGTACTTCAGTATTATTCTCCATCCCCACCATTCAAATTTATTAATTTTTCTATGGTTTCGTTTCAGTCTTCCTACTCTCTGTTCACCTTTCATGTGCACATGACACCATAAGGAAGCTTCAAGTCAGGCGCACCTTGGTACTCAAAATAACATTCTTGCTCATCAACACTCTTAAGAGGTTCTTGTGCAGCAGATTTACCTCATTTAATGCCTTTTGATCTCTTGACTGCTTCTTTATGAGCATTGATTTTGGATCCAAATAAGACAAAAATTGTGACAATTTCTGTTGTTTCTTCATTTACCATGATATTACCAGTGGTTACATTGTGAGGATTGGGTCTTTATATAGAGTTCTAATCCATATGGAAGGCTGCAATCCTTGGTCTTCAACAGGAAATTTTCAAGTCCTCTTTATTCTTAGCAAGCAAGGTTGTATCATCTGAGTATCTCAGATTGTTAATAAGACTTCCTCCCATCATGGTGCCTCATTCTTCTTCATAGAATCCAGCTTTTCTGATCCATTTATCAACAAATAGATTGAATAAGTATGGTGAGAGCCTGGCACCCTAACACACACCTTTCCTGATTGTAAGCCATGTAGTATTCCCTTGTTCTATGCACACAACTGCCTCTTGACCCATGTACAAGTTTCACAGGAACACAGTTAAATGTCCTGGGATTCCCATTCCTTTCAAAGCTATCGATAATTTTTTGTGTTCCACAGAGTTGATGCCTTTGTGTAGTCAATGGAACATAAGTAAACATCTTTCTACTATTCTTTGCATACAGCCAAGATCCATCTGAGATCAGTGATGATAGCTTTCGTTACACATTCTCTTCTGAATCCAGCCTGAATGTATAGCAACTCCCTGGCAATGAGTTGCAGCCAGGGAGAGAAAAAGAAATTATAATCTTGAGTCTATCCTGACTGAATTTCTAGAGGATCTTAAGAACAAATAGGAGGCATTAAACACTAATGACTGGAAGACCTGGTGAACTGTGGGATGACATCAAGAGTATCATGTATGAGGAAAACTATAGGGCATTAAAAGGAAAGATCAAAACATGTCAAAAGAGACTCAGAAACTTGCTTTTAGCTATAGCGTAGCTAAGGAAGACATGATAGAGCTGAAAAGAAAATTCCAAAGGGCAACTCCAGAAGCTGAAGTAAAATATTACAATGAACTACACAAAGACCTCGTATTAGAAAACTAAGAAGGAACAGCATACTCAGCACACCATAGACTGAAAAATCTGAAGAAAAACTCAAGCATCATGTTCCATAATTGACAAGGTCTATGTGAAATACCTAGCAAAACAGGCATTGGTGGGTACTTTTAAAATATGGCAGCATGTATATGCTTCATTTCCAAAACTAGTTCCTTAAAGTGGAAAACTTGAGACTTTCCAAATGAAGTCAGGAATGAGACAAGGGTGCATACTATATCCACTGCACTACGTTGCTGTGTTGCAGAGAGTACAGAGCGAAGCTGGTGCTGTGGGCAAGGCCGTTAATTCCAACGGTGGTGGTTTAAAATCACTAAACAGTCCCCAGGAGAAGGATGAGGTTGTACGTTGCTGTACAGATTTTCGGGCTTGGAAACCCTATCTGAGATTGCCATGAGTCAGAATCAATTAGATGGCAGTGGGTTGGGTTGAGTTTGGGAGGATATGAACTGAAACAATCACAGTCATGTTGACTGGAATAGGCACGTCTTTGCAGTTGGCATTATTATGCATCTACAAAACCAAGGTAAATCTATAACACCACTACTGAGAAAGATAGGAAAACATACTAACTTTTCAGTGATTAGTTCTTAGAGACGCTGAGGCAAATCATCGTACATCACAAACTAAAAAAAAAATCTTAAAAGAACCTAGATTTTTTTTTTATATAATAATTCTGTAACTCACGGTTACATATAAGGCGTTGAAAGGACTGGGTTTCTTCTAAATTCCTTGTCATGCAGCCCCTTCCATCCTCAAAGCCAGAAATTATCAACTGAGTCTTCCTCATATCAATTTAACATGGGTTCTCTTGCCTTCCACTTCTATTTTTAAGAACTCCTCTATATTGGCACAACCAATAAATTCTAAGCTAAATTGACGAATGGCCTTATTTCTGCATGAAATCTTAATTCACCATTGCCATTTGATATTCCTAAAATTTGAAAATAAATAAAAACAAATAAATATAAATAAATAAATCTGTGTATATTTGTAGATTTTGAAATAAAGAGAAGCTGTAGTGTAAGTGATCTGAAGACCCAATGATTTAGTATAGCATAATGTCTTCAAATTTTACACGTAAGAGAGAAATTATGTGATTTTACCCCCTTGAGTCTTCACAATGTTTGTGAAGATAGAGTAACATATACAAATTAGAAATGTAAATTTTATTTCTCAATATGAACTCCAACACGGTCAATACACTTTTATAGGCAACGATACGAGCCAGTTAGTCCATCCCTAAAGAACTGGAAGTTGTTGGAATTTAACCATGTCAGTGCAATATTTTTTGCATATTAACTGAAGAAAAGTGGGTGCACTTAATTTTTTTTAAGATTAGGAAGTGAAAAAACGTCAAAGAGTCAGATCAGGACTAGAAGATAGTGCCTAATGATTTCTAAGTGAAATTCTCACAACATTGCCCTCATTTTATGGAAGCTGTAAGTAAGAGAGATTACCAGAGTGAAGGACTTTTTGTTGAAACTTTCCATTTTTCAGATTTTTTTGTTGCTTTTTTGCTAGTTTTGACTATTAAAATACATTCATAATAATTAGATGCCATTGTTTGTTGACCCCCTAGAAAATCAACAAGTAAAATGCCTTCAACATACCAAAAAACTGTTGCGATGGTCTGTGGTTGTTCTTTGACTGGACCCCTTCCAGGTGTGACCAGCCATTGATGGTACTTTGCTTTCAGGATCATCCTGGTGAAATCTTGTTTCATCTATTGTTAGAATTTTCCAAGAAATACTTAGGGATCTTGATCCTACTTGTTTGAAATTTCCATCGTAATCTGTGCTCTAGTGTGCAGCTAATCTGTATTCAAAAGTTGACTGCCCATTGAACTGAAAGCTTGCTCGACTTTAAATTTCTTAGTCAGAATCGTGTAAGCAGAACCAATGTAGATTCTTATGTTTGTTGATGTTTCTGTTGTTGATTGTTGGTCCTCTCCCATTAGGACTTGGACAAGATTGGTTCCTTTCAAAGTGCTGTGGATGGTCTACCATTCTGGCATCATCTTTGGTATCATTTTTATTTTTACTTCTTAAAATGAGTTAGCCATTTGGAAGTGGCTTATTTCTTTGAGCCATTGTTCCTATGGAATTTTCATAAGCCATCAAGAATCTCATCATTCTTATAAACTCTCCATGTTGCTCTGCTAGATGTTTCTTTCAACCTGTCCTCCTGTCCTCAGTATCTCAAACTAGATCTTGTACAGATATGATGTAGCCAGTATCCCACACTGCTCTTGAGGTCATTGCTAATCATAAAGACCCTATGCAGAGTTTCTGAGGTCTACTTGAGTACACGAGTTTATTTGAGTACAAAGTACATTTTTAAGTACCTGCCTGGACTTTTCATAATACACATTTCCAACAAACTTCTTGAAGGCCTCTCAGATGTAGTAAGCTAATTCACAGTCAGATAGCAGAATACAAATTGCCAGTAGCTTGAGGGGCCAGAGGGGTAGTTATGGGAAGCTATTGTTTAATGAGAATAACATTTCCCTTTAGAATGATGAAGTGAACTGAAAAAAAAATTGTGCTTTTTACATAGCATTTTGAATGATCTTAGTATCACTGAATTGTGCATTTGGAAAAGATTGAAATCACAATTTTTTATATTTATGTATACTGTATAGAGAGTCTTGATGGTGCAGTGGTTACACATTAGGCTGAGATCTGCAAGGTTGAAGTTTGAATTCACCAGCAGCTCCATGAGATAAAGACTGGGCTTTCCAATGCCTGTAAATAGTGATCATCTCAGAAACCCACATGGGGTCACTATAAGTCATCATTAACTCCATAGCACGCATGCACATATACACACACAAACACACAGAAACTCTCAATTATAGAATGGAAAACTCTATATTGATTAAAATAACTAAGAAAATTCAATCCAACCCTGAACAGAAAAATCATTCAAAGCCCATGGCCCAGACCACCAAGTTTATCCCATCATGGTGATGTCTAGGACACTGTCCCACTACCCACCTCAAGTGGGGTCTCCAAAATCAGTAGACAGGATACTCAGAGGGCAGATTCAACAACGGTGATTTTAATTAAGTACTGGACACACCCCTCCATTGGGTATGGAGGCTTTACTGACCATGAAAAAAGGACACTGGCATTCATGTAAACAAACTTACAAACTCTACAAGTACATCTTCAAGTCAATGAATAAGATGATTGATATCATTGCAAGATGATATAGATCGCTACATTTTTAAAGAGAAATGATCATCCACCAGTGAAAAGATGTATGTAATGAATATCAGAAAGTTCAAGTTGGTTAGGAAATCATGTATCGAAACTCTCATCCACCACCCATTAGAGTTGATACGATTCTTAGAAATCTATATGGATTACTGGATTAGAAAGTGATTAGCAATATGAAGAGCTGAATGACCAATTATGTTCTTTAAGTTGTTTGTGTACAAGGTTATTTTTAATATGTAGAGACTATAAAGTGAACTGGAGAAATGAACAGTTCAGCCCAAATTACCACTGATACTATATACTCCATTTCACTTTGGTTAACACTTAGCTTCAAGATAATTTATGTTTGAAAAACACTATCTATTCAAATATTTAAATGTTGATGCTTAAAAGTTCTCACCGTCTCTCAGATTACCTGAAGGATTCCAGATAACTTATTTTGACGTGTTTAAAATGCAAACCCAAATACACATTAATATTGCTAATGAAATTTGGGAATCCCACATTTATGTATTTAAAGCTCCACAGATTTTAAATCCTCTATTCAAAATTACCTCCTCTCCAAATCTGGGTTATGTCTCCTGACATGAATCAATTACCCTGTAACTCCCTTGATTACACAAAACCTTGTTTATCTAAATGTTTTGCTATCCCAGAACATCTCTGATAAACAGAGCTAAACGGCCTGACGAGCATAAGTGCACCTTGGGTTTCGTGCATTATGAATTCTGAATCTTCTCCTTTACACCTGTCACCCTGACATTACCTGACTGTGTATGCGATCAACATTCATTGGAAAGGCAATTAGCTGGAGTGTAAGACACTCAAAGGTACAGCTAGGCTTTTATTTGCTACATTTTTTTTTTTCAGTCAGAAAAGATTTTATATGGAGTGTTTTATTCTGTAAGTTGAGACCAACTTGACATTACTTTCCTTTAGAAAAGTTCTATCTTTAATCAACTGAATAAAAGATTTGAGTAATCTCACCTTTAAAAGAAGTCTGTTTACTGAGAAATGTTACTTCTTAAAAACAAAGCAAAACCCCTCGCTGCCACTGAGTCAAGGCCGACTCAGCAATCCCCATACAGCAGGGGAATATTGCGCCTGTTGATTTCTGAGGCTGCAGCTCATTGTGGAAGTAGAAGGCCTCCTCTTTCCCTCATAGGACAGCTGGTGGTTTTGAACTGTTGACTTTGTGGATAACTGCCTGATTGTTATTTTAATGACACCTATTAAATAGAAAGTAGCTTATCAGTAGCAAAGTTGCCTAACTTGGTTGTCACCAGGAAAACATTTTAACATTACCTTCATAAAAATAGCATTAATATATACACAAATCTTAGTTAAACAGAGCATCTGAGTAACCCAGTTGAAAAATCTTCAATTCAAAGGGATACTTTAGTCTACATAATATCTCTGGAAGATGATATTATTTCATTATTTACAGAATTTAGCATTAAAAAAAAGGGATTCATCATACTTACCTGTCAGGGCAGATACCATGATCACGAAGGTGGTTTTCCCAGGGCGAGGCTTATCCATTGCAACCTGGATGAGTGGACCACTGCGATTTCCCCAAATGTGGGAATCTCCACTGCACCATTTATGGTACTGGGGGACTGCATTCTCCCTCTCCTCGGATTTTTTTAAAAAGCGGATTCATTATCATCTGGAGATATTTGACCATGTTATTTGCCTAGCAATGAGAATAGATTATACACATATTCAACCTGTTCTACAAATATATATTTTAAACTCTCTACTTTCTGTGTGTACGTCTGTAGCCAAAGAAGCTAGTCTCCTTTTCTTAACTTTAGATATCATTGCTACAGAGAAGGAAAAAGGCTCCCATTCTCTTAAGTCTTGTGGGAATTTTGTTTATATGTCAATGTATCTAGATATACTAAAAGCTAACAAAAATACTGCAAATATTGTCCTTTATGTAAATTTGCACTAACTTTGAAACATATGAACTAATCAGTACTCACAGTAAATACTTTATAATAACCACTTTCATTGGTTTTATATTCAGGGCTTAAATCATAGTAAATTCCTCTAGTCTTTTCTTACACTAAAATTAAACCAAAAAATTGTTTTATCCACTTGTTGAGATTCACTTACAAATTTAACTTAAAGATACATTTCTTGAATTGGAAAAAAAAAAGATGCATTTCAGAAAGGATCTCACAGGTAACACTAGGACTGCTCCATTTAAAAGGAGCATAAGCCCTGCCAACCCCCAAAATAAATAAATAAAAAATAAAAGGAACATAAAAAAATGTGACATTAAAAAAAAAAAAAACTTGACTATGCAGGGCCCAAGAACAAGCAGAGATTGAAGAAAAGTTCATGAAACTCGGAGTTGGGCATTCTTGGCCCCACTCTCCTATATATTGTCAACTTGTGGTCAAATTTGCAGTTTAAACTTAGGTTCCCTGACTCTCAATGTATCAGTTAAAACAATTTAGTAATCACGGGTATCCAATAGTCAATTACCATTCCTTTTGGGGCAGGTGGAATATATAAACAAGTGACAAAAGCTAGGTATATCAACTTGGACAATATTTTTTGTCTTCCTCCCCAAATTCTCTGTTGGAGATTATGTAGCTGTCTTCCACAATGATAAAGTGACCAGACACCCCACTTTTTTTTTAACAATTTAACAACATCCCTTGACATTTTAAAATTAAAATAAATATATTACAATACTGTTTTTGCATTCTATGAAAATTTTTGTTTCTCCATTTAGACCAAATTTTTAATCAAGATCCCCCCACCATCACCCGGTCAATGGTGTCCCACTTAAAATCTGGTCACTTTATTACACCTTATGGTCTTTCACGTCCTCTAATCATATATCATAATTGTAATATTTAACAAAGCAAGCAAACTCAGTGTCATGGAGTCCATGTTGACTCACAGCGACCCTACGAGACCGGCAAGACCTGTCCTTGTGGGTTTCCTTTACTCTATGGGAGTCTTCCCAGTCTTCCTCCCTCCAATAGTATTTAAGGTTATGTCAACTATCTCCAGTACTCAATGGTCAAGCACTTCACTACTAAACAAAAGGTTGTCAGATCAAAACACCCAGCCATTTCAAGAGAGGAAAGACTTCATGATACACTCCATTACAGGCTAAGAAAATCCATGTGACAGTTCTACCAGGAGTTAGAATTGACTTGTTGGTAGATAATAATAATGAATGAGTTCCCTTATTCATATGTAGATATAGAAAATAACCAATGGTGTAAGTGGGCTTGGGCCCGTGAGCTTGGCAGTTCAAATCCAGCAGCGGCTCTCAGGAGCAGCACTGGGTAGCTCCCACGATCCCCAAAGGGCAGTGATGTCCCCCCAAACAACAACAACAACAGCAGCAACAACAACAACAACAGCAACAAAAAGAAATAACCAACAAAAAGTACCATGAGCAAACTGAATCCAGACTTACAAATTACTTCTTTTTGGTTCATAAATGGGTGTTGCTTTTATAAAGTGAAAATCAAAATGAAATATGAGAAAAACATTTCTAACTCAGTAATCTTTATAACAATTTAATTCTGTGAAGGGAGTTTAAGCATCATACTTGTTATAGCTAGGAAGCATTGTATTACATTATATTATGATGAACATATCTGTTATGACTTAATGCCCTTTTCTGAAAAATTAAATAAAGGAATTTCTAGCCAAAGGAAACCTTAGTTTCAGTTTCTGCCTTTGCAATCAAGGCCAAATTGTCATTCCAATGTGCCACAGAGACTCAATTCTTCTCTTGACCGTGGTGTCCTAGGGAAAACCACTCTCCAGCAAGATCCCTCCTGCAGTAAACACAGATGGTGGGGCATCCTCAAGCCACAGCAAGCAGTTCCAAACCTCACCTGAGTTTATAAAGTTAAATTTTTGTGGTCTCTTCTCAAACAACCCTTTTCCCAAAACCGATTTGCATAATTTGGTATAATTTGAAATGATTGACACTGGTTGCTAATTGTTGGGGTGGAAATTCGACCGTCCAAGTGCTAAATCTCAAGGCACAGGTTAGACTCCAGTAAGTGCTAGTGTGGGTCGAATTGATATTAGTTTAATAATCTGTAAACTATGCAAGAAAATGTAATTGTCCTACATTACAAGGGTAGTCCTTTCATGGCACGGTTTATTCAAATGTATAATCTAAATAATTGAGTACTTCTGCATACAATAGAGCATTTCCTCATAAGCAAACACCATTTAATAGACAGTTAAATCCAAACAGATGGATAAAAAGATGCCAGGACATAATTGGTTTGCTTTTGATTATTTCACTGATACCAATTTACTTAAAGAGTAAGTATGGATAAGACAGGATTTATTGTCAAAGACTATTCCATTTGGCAGAGAAAAATTAAGGCCTCTAGTAATGCCAGATTAACCCTACACATGAAAGTTTGGGTAGCAAAGGAAATCTTATGTTCTCAGCACCAAATAAATGTTTGGTTTTGTTTTTGCTTAGCGCCAAATACACTGAGCATTAGATAAAATGTAAGTCTTATCTTCTCTCTACTTAATATTTTTAAGGGTTTCTAGGTTTCACCATAGATTTTAACCTACTGAAAATTATTTTTAGAACTTAAGAAAATTATTGATAAGTGATTTAAAGTACTCAGCTATACTAGAAATCTCATTTAAACTGCAGTGTTATGCAAACCCAGTAGACAATCTGCACCCTCCCCCCAGTGGGCTAACTAAAATCTAAAATATTATCAGCTATAAAGATCAGTGTTATCTATTTGCACCTACATAAGCTTACTTACTCACCAGCTCTTGAATATGATATTATCTTCATTTTACAATTTAGACACACAGAGATTATATAAGTAGCACAGGGCTCCCAGGTTAACCCAAGTGAAATTCATCTTAGTGTAAAATGTGTGTTCTTCACAAATTAAAGTTGCCAGCTTTTTGCCCCAAAGGTTTTTATAGTCTCTTGAAACAGTTGTGTGTGTTATAAAGAAAAATTTTAATTGTACTAATTTTTTTACTTCTGATTTAGCAAAGTAGCCCAATGGGTTGGCCACAACCAATTGTAATGGTTATGTGTAACATTGAAGGAACACCAGAGCCACTGTGGGTTGCGCTTGGGGTGAGGTGTGAGGCTGGTAATTCAATCCCACCTGAAGTTCTCCGGAAGGAAAATGATGCTCTCTGCTCCCATAAAGATGACTAATCTTGGAAACCCTGTAGAGAACTATCAATGAGACTTCACTCAATGGTAGTGGGGTTTGCTTTGTTTTACCTCAAAAGCTAAGCCCATGTTCAGCCTTACTTCCGAAGAGTGCCTTGCCTCTATGGTGCTTCTACCACTGGAGGAGCCCTGGTGGTCGAGTGGTTAGGTGTTGGGCTGCCAATCATAATACCATCTTCTAAAACTACCAGCCAATCTGTGGGAGAGAAATGGGATGTTCTACCCCTATAAGGGGTTTGCCTTGGAAATTGACAGGGGCGTTTCTACCCTCATCCACTGGGCTGCTGTGAGTGAGCGTTGACTGGAGGGCAAAAGAACTTTGTATCAAAGAGTAATTGTACACTGAGAAAACATCCCAGATCAAGTTCATAGGTCCACTACAGTCTGTAAATTCCTCTTCAGATTCACACAACACCTGCAATTATGCCGAGTGCAGGATGACCTCAGGTCAGTGGGTGGGAAGTCTTGTGGCTCCACTGGTGGTGGAAGCAGCTCAGCGCTGGCCTGGGTCTCCACGTGGCTCCTCCAGCTCCAGGGCTCTGGCTCCATCAGTGGAGCTCCACGTGGCTTGTTGGCAGGAATGTCTCACAGGGAGAGTGTGTGTCCCACCTCCAGGGAGAAAAATAGGAGTTCCCAGAATTCTCAGGAAAAGGTCACGCCCACACAGAGTCCTCATTGGCTATGACCTGATTGACAAGCTAGACTCCACCCCGTCCTCAAATTAACAGATTATGTGATTGTCACATGCATGCACACACACATGCACATAAATGTTTGTTTTTTTATTCTTCTTTGTAGCCAAAAGCACAAGGTTAAAAATGAGGCCTGTAGATAACAAATTCAGAGCTGCTTGCTCACCTATGACAAGGAGTTTGTAAGACAGCTGCCTGATCAATCCCCTGAAGGAGGGTTGTTTCCATCCCACAGAATGGGGATTCACCGAAATGCAGGCATGATTGTACAATAGTATTGAGACACACAAGAGTAATTTTTTTTCTGATTATATTTGAAAGCAGTTACAGATGTACATAGACAGAAATTCAGTTGCCAGCTGTTCAACTCATATTCAGAAGAGGACGTGGAGTGAAGGGTATCACTATTGACATCCAATGGATCTTATCCAAAGGAGAGACTGCCAGAGGCCTGTTCATCTACATGTGTATATCATAGTGAGTTATGGATGACGTTGCAAAGGATGGCAACTCCAGATCACTTATTCATGCTCACGAGGAACCTGTACATAGACTGAGAAGCAGTTGGTAAAACAGAACATAGGGATACTGCAGGATTTAAAGTCAGGAAAGATGTGTGTCTGGGTTGCATCTTTTCATCAAATATACTCAATCTAGATGTTAAGCAATTAATACAAGAAGTTGAACTGTATGAAGGGGAATGCAGCATTAAGATTAGAGGAAGATGAGTTAACCTGCATCCCTAGCCAAATGGCACAACCTTGCTTGCTAAGATCGAAGTTATCAGTTTTGTCACGTAAACTTTCTGAAAGTGTCTTGAAATAGTTCTGTGTGTAACAGAGGAATATCTTTATGAAGACTTGAAGCACTTACTGATGAAGATGAAAAACTACAGCTTCCAGAACAGAGTACTTAACAATATAAAGGAAGCACAAATTCTCACAACTAGACCAACAAACAGCATCATCATAAATAGCATATGAAAGTTGTCAAGGATTTAATTTTCTCTGGGTTCACAATCAACACACATGGAAGCAGCAGTCAAGAACTCCAAGGTTGCATCTATTACATTGTGCAAATCTGCTGTAAAAGACTTCTTTAATGTAGCAATGAGCAAAGATATCAATTTAAGGACTAAGGTGTCCCTAGCCAAAGGCATAGCATTTCTCAATTGCCTCATAGTGCATGTGAAGGCTGGGAAGTGAACAAGGAAATCCAAAGAATTGATGCCAGTAAATTCTGGGCTTGATAAAGATTATTGAATGCATTATCGATAGCCTTAAGAACAAGCACATTTATGTCAGAGCAAGTACAGTCAGAATAGAAGCCAGAATGTCAAGACTTTGTGGCAAGTAATCAGGGCATCTAATCAGAGAGATTGAAGAGGAATTTCATGCTTAGTAAAGAAGAAAGTTAGCAAAGAGAAACACTCCCAAGGAGATAAATGGACACAGTGGCTGCAACCACGGATATAGACATGGCAGTAATAGTGAGAATGCCAAAGACCAGACCGTACTTCATTCTATTGTCCATCCAGTCTGTATGAGTCAGCATTGCCTTGGTAGCACCTGTAATGCCACTACCACCACCACCACCACCAAAAGATGGTTTATATTTTTTTTTGATATAAATTGCCTCAGTTCAACTCAATAATGAATGTAAATGGGAGATAAATAAAAAGAAAGGTGAAAATAAATTTCTAAAGAATCTCCAGGCCTTCTCCTATCCCCCCCTTCCCCAAATCTAATCCCAACAGGAATTTTCTAAAACTGGACATACAATTCCTCTCCAAAATAAAAAATATTTTCTAATTAAGCAGAAGCAATTTTCCTCTCCATGTCAGAATCATTGAAAGTGATTTATAAGCAAATGATTAGAAGCAAGACTGACTTTAGAAAATGGAAATCGAATGCATATATTTACTTTTAACAGAAATTCATTTATTTCGTAAATAAATGTCATCACTAATGGGAAATTTTTCATGTCTAAAATAAAAGTTTTTCTACTAAGATAGGTGGCCTTTTTAAATTGCCGTATTTCACTTTCAAGATTCTGTTTTATTTGTCTTTAGTTATGAACTAGTTAGAGGAAAGTCGAGGCTCCCTACTCTCAAGATTGACACCCCCAGAAGCCACAGGGCTGCTTCTACCCAGTCCTGTAGGGTTCCTATGGGTTGAACCACCTCCATGATCATGAGTTTGGTTTCTATTGTTCTTATTTCTCTTTCAACCCAAAGGACCATGTTCCTGTGAAACCTTGGGTAAGTTGAAATGGCTGAAAGTGAAGAAGCAATTACCAGTATTTCACATGGGAATTTAGTTTGAGTGTTTCCAGACCCAAAATGTCACCCAGCAAATCAAACCAAATAATACACAAATCTTAAAGTAACACTAGAATATAGTAAAAAGTGGAATGATATGATGTACACACAGCCTTTGCGTGTATACAGGACAGATCAGGGACCTCACTGTGTCTTTAAAGCCTCATTGAAAATAAGCCAAGGCTAAACACGGGTGTCACTGGTTGCATTTTCTTACTGAAAAGCAAAATTCATATTCAGACTTCTTTCAGTTAGGGAAAACAGACACTAATCTAGGTTTTTAATAAAAGTGAAATGACAGAAAGTATACTTTTGGAAGTCTTATTTTACTTCTAATTGTATTTACTTAGCAATATTTAATGATCACTTTCTCATGTGCTGAAATATTTCCTACATCTTTTCACTGGATATATTGTATTTCCTTGTTTGACTGTAATCTGATTGGTTTAGCCAATCTTTTATTTTGAAATATTTATGTATCTGATTATTGCATTTGTACCTGATTATATCCTCAAGATAATTTTTAACAAGTGGAAGCTTGGAGTAAAATTTGATTGAATATTTTAAATATATTTTATTCACATTTGCAAATTATCCTCTAAAAAGATTATACCAATTACCATTCTCAAGTGTATGAGAAATTTCCCTAAACTCTTGCCCAGACACATATTTTTTAGAAGTTCTTTACTAGTTTGATGGTGTATGCAAGCACTTAAAAAACTCATGATAATCTTCAATACATGGTGAGTGGAGTGGATCACTTAAAAAAAGTGGGGGGCAAATACTCATATTGTTTAATCTCACTCATCAGATATATCTAGAGTAGGCAAATGTATAGAGAGCAAAGCTTATTAGTGATTATCAGAACAGGAGGCAGGGACGGCGGGGGTGAGGAGGGAGAGTTGTTCCTTAGAAAACACTCTGGGGTAAACATGAGAGTGGATATGGGTGCTGCCTACTCAGCATGGTTCCTAAAATTAGTGTCATTAAAGAGTACATGTGAAAACCATTAAATTGGCAAGTTGATATTTTATGTATGTTTACATTTTTAAAAGAGGTAAAGAATGGAGGAGCTGGCGACATGCTAGTCCATTATATGAAGGTATGGGCACATGAATTTCACCTGAAGAGTGATGAAAGGTTTATTTCTATCTTCAGCATCCATATAACAGTGCAGATTGCTTCCTACCTTCTTGTTACACAGGAGTGAAGAGTGTTTATCTGTCCATCTCCTCTCTCAAAGGATCCTTGGTTGCACAGTTGGTTAAATGTTGAGCAGCAAGGCAAAAAGTAGGCTGTTCGAACCCATATACCACTTCACTGAAGAAAGAGGAGGCTGCTCCCCATGAGGCTTGCTATGGATCAGAATCAAGGTGAGGGCAGTGAGTTTGTAACTCTGTTGTTTTAATTCAGAGATACAGCCACTTTTGAATAATGTTCTTTATACTGCGATGTGATATTTTGGGTTTTAAAGTGTATACCTGAGCATGTGGATGTGTGCTTATGTACTTGGGTGTCCCCTTATGGGTGCAGTCTAATGTTAGTAGGTTACTAGGGAAATGAGTATGTATTTTACAGTTTAAAATTTTTATTTTTGTGGTGATCCCAAAATGTAACATTAATCATGTTTAGGACATGTATAGATGTATTTCTAAGTGGCTATTTTCTTAGAGATTCTATTTTATCTTCAGTTATAACCATTAAAATATTGTTTCTAAAGTTGCATATGAGCATTTTAAAGGGCTGTGGAGGGGGTGAAAATGTTTCAGGGTCTTGTTACTATTAATCTTTCCGAAGGTGTGTATAATTCATCTCACTAGCCATCAGAATTCCCAGAGGGTAAATTACTCTAGAGATCTCTCTGCCCTCACACTGTATCAAATTGACCTGCTTCTTGTTTGCCATTTTTGTGTACCACATTGCTTATTTAACAAGAAACAGAATGATTGTAATTCTGAGAAGGTCCTTTGATAGTAGTTTTGACACCCTGCCTGAATAATGACCCTCATTATGGTGCCCATGACAGGCTCTGAAAGTCCTGATTTATGAATATATCACAGGTTTAGGCTTCGAGCTCCCCCTGCTCACTTCCTTCTGATATAGACCCAGATACGGACAGAGTTCTTCGAAATGTAAAGAGGATGAGATAATTGCATGATTATGACCATTCAAATCTCCTCTTTTCCTGATGCCACCTAGCTCGGCCATTTCATTTTGATCGTCTCTGAAGTTAGTAGGACCCTGTGACAAAACGTTTTTGAGAAGCACATGTTTAAAAGTAACCGTATGACAGCAAAGGTGGAAGTTATTCTTACTTTCCTGTTCCCAAGCTTGAGCTAAATTTCTATTGCAAAGACTCATTAATGGTTGATGTGATAATAGACTGTTAAAGCAAGATTAGCTAAGAGCAGAAAGTCTGTGTCCTTGATAAAACAAATTACAAGACACTCTGTAAACACTTTTTTGTGCAGAATGCTGTTGATTTATTGTTTCCTCTATAGTGATTATTTAAATAAATGTAGCTAATTTAGTTCATTTGCCAAACTGTATAATTTTGTTCTTTGTGAGGGGTTATATGTAAAAGCCTCAAGGAATCACATCCCCATTAATCTTTTTACAAGTGCAATAAATAAATAAAGAGACATGGTTTAATTTTGCCAGTTAGGAGATATTTAAATAGCAGTGGCAGTAAACTGATTTCTTTTTTCTACTGTTTGAAAAAGCCATGTAAATGCACTTTTACTTGTTCGCAGTCTAATAAAGCGCAAGAAAACCATAGCACAACTGTTTTTATTGAGGCTGTAAGAAACAAAGGTTTTCTGATATCGTCTATTCCATACAAAGAGCTTGTATCAAAATGCTGTGAATCTCATGCTCTTGCATTTATATACTTAAAACATCTTCTGTACTTGTGAAGTATTACAAGAAAAACCTGCCTTTAAAAACTGTCATGCAATGTGGCACTTTTAAATATGAGAAACAAATTTGTGATGATTTTTCTATATCCCTTTACTTTCTGGGGATATGCAGAAAACAAGCTCCGTAAGGTGTGCTTCCAAGTAGAGGGAAACTGGAGGTCCTCTTTGGGTCTTGTCAGCTGATGCCTTTGGGGATGATCGTCATCTGATGACCCTGGGGATTAAAAAACACATACTTACTAGGGGCATTGGTTGAAAGTTAATTTTAAATGAGGTCTAGTAATGACCTGTGGTAAATTAAATAAGGTCCTTTCATTTCCTAGCAAAAGCAGTTACTTAAAACATAATAAAATGATTGGAAATCTTTAAACAAAGTGGTCAGATTGAATTCCTTTTAGCAAGCTGCACATGTTCAAAAGCCTTTTTAAAAAAAATATCTGGCCAGGCCCTTTTTTCCCAGTCCATTACCATAGGTTTAAAAGTCTCTTTCTGATGGGGAGAACGTTCGTCGCCACTGCAGTGTAGATGCCAATAAAACGAATCTTTGTGAAACTCCCATTGCCTCTTCTGTGTCAATATTTTGTAAGAAAGCGAAGGTGATTTTGGTCCCTTCCTTTGCTTTCCTGCTTAAATGGACTTCGCACAGAAGTATACTGTGATTGTACAAAAGTATTCTAGAGAATAACGAAACCTTGTAGACTTTAATAACTATACATGACTGATCTCTCCTCTCCAGCAAGGTTAACCGTTTCTCCCAAGGAGTTAAGTGGCATATAAACTATTGTTCACACCATTTGTGCTAACAGGGTAGCGTGACCTCAAACCTGGTAGTGGCCATACAAGGAACCTGCAGAATGCATTTATCAACAAAGGGAAACATACCAAGGGGCAGAGCTGAGTTTAAGTGTATTAGGACTCTATAAGGATAAATGCCGAACCTTACTGCACAGCAAAAAGTAATTACAGAGCCATTGTTTCGATAGTGTTAATATTTTTTATGGTTCTTTAGAAATATGTGCTATTTAGTGCTTGAGTTGACATTTGTACTGTATTATATTTTATACAAAGTGCCCAGACTAAAGTGTAGAGCAAGCAAATAGCTGTGAGATCATTTTGCTCTTACAGGAAATCAACAACAGATATAAAATATAGATAAAGGAATAATTTAAATTCAATAATTCATTTTTATACTTGAATTCTCTAGCTACCAATCATCTGGGCAGCCAAATTGTTAAAGCTTTATTCTCCTCTAACTAAATACCCCTTTTAGGGAGCTGTACCATTCTCCCATACTTATTCTCAGGCTCTTTAGTCTGTGTGTATTTTTTAATGCAGCAATTCTCTTTTTCTGTGTGTCTCCTTTTACTCTTAAGTGCTCTGAACTTATCCTGCATGCTCCTTTAGGTATGAATCACATGGAAACAAAAAAGGGGTAAAACACTCATGTTTACACACACATACATGCTCACGCTATGAAGAAACTAAGATGAGTATTGGGCTGTAACTTTGAGAGGCACGCAGGTGGAAGCATGTCAGTGATGAGGTCAGAGAGGTACATCCATCTGCATGTTCAGGCTAGGAGTACCAGCTCAATTCATCGTCATCAACTGTTTGTAGTCAATTCAGCATATATCTTTCCTGAAAATGAATCAGATGTAAAACACTCAATTCTTATTTTGCTCTAGGTAAACAGAAACAAAATGCTTTACCTCTGAAATAAAATACAGTGAAATTTCTGGATCTAGAAATACCTTTTAAGAATTTTGTCAGTTTTCAGTGGCTTTAAGTCTTAATGCTCTGTCAAGATTTCATAGCTTTCTGACAATAAAATAATATAGCTTGTATAATATTAAATACTATTGAGTACTCCAGTAACAGTAGGGTGTTCAAGAGTAAATTGGCCACTATCAGTCTCCTCACAAGAATGTTGTGATAACGGGGATTCTCCCTGGATAAGAGTCCAGTGACAGCATTGTGCTGCATCTTGGTGGATTGTTTTTAAAACACTAATTATTATTATGAAACAGGTAGACATTTAGATGAGGAGGAGGCAGGGGAACTTGGAAAGGCAAAAAGAATATATTCTCCAAGGAGGCTTAGGTTAATTATGGGTTTTCATCCTGAAGATATTTTCACTTGTGTTCCTTCTTCTTGATATAAAGTCTTCGGAAGCTCTGCACTCATTTAGATGGATTATGTAGCTCGATGGCCACTAAGCTATGATGAACTCCAATCACAACTTTTTGCAAAACAAGCCTCCATCAACTTTCTTAGAGAAACTCCCCATTCTTTATCCATTGGAATGAAAGGCATTTTAAGTTTTACTTAAATCCTTTTTTGTAGGTGGAAGCTTCCCAAAGTTAGTGAAAAATGGAATTAATGGGAAAGTGGGACTTATTTCCCTTGAACCTTTTTTATAGCACCCTTTTAAATGTCAGCAAAGTATTAACTCATGATATAAACATACACAACCTCCCAACAAGCTACCTTCACCCACCCACCATCACCCCTGCTCACCACAGCACACGCGTGCATATGTGCGCATGCACACACACAGACACACATACTCACACACATGCTCACACATGTAAGCACTAGCTCTGGCCCACGAGAAATTTAAAATAGGATAGAGGAATCAAATGAAATTGGGTAGAATAATTGCATATCTTTGGGATAGAAATGGGATGAATTTTGTCAATTTATGCATTAATAGGGTATGGGGATGATTCCATAAAAATAGTAAGCATCTAGTCTGGGTTATAAAAAGTGACTAGGACTTTCTTGAATCATCACACAAAAAAAACAAAAACAAGCAAACAAACAAGAAAAATGAATAATGAATGTAATTAATACATTGAAGAAGTTAAAACCAAATGAAACAATCTGGAAGCAAGGAAACTCAGATGGGGAGAATGGAGCATCAGGAAAGAGGTAATAGTGGGAAATATCTGAACCCCAGAGAATAAAAATGAAGAAGAGATTTAAGGAAATAACAAGAAGATTAAACTACATAATGCAATTTTGAAGTCATGAGACTAACTTTAGTTGTATTCAATCTACTCCTCTCATTTTTCCAAGATATACCACATCATCGAACTGTGAGGAGGCATTATTTGGGGAGACTGGTAGCATCTACATGAAATAATATAAGAGGAGTGCCCCACAAAACTGGAATTGTGCTGAGCAGAGTGCAGCTTTCTTGTGCACCTTTTTCCTATGAGCAACTCACTCTGTTAGTGTACTCAGTGGCATTGCCTGGGAAGGTTCTCTCTCTGGTCACAGTGAATTTTTCTGTGAAAGCAGTTTTGCTTGAACCTTGCTTTTAGTGATGTCTGATTTAAGAAAACAGTGTGTGGCTGGGAAATTTTGTTTTCTGTTCAGGAAAAGTGCTGCAGAAACTGTCGGGATGTGAACATGCAACAGTACTGTGGGTAAAACTCAAGTGTATGAGTGGTTTTCTTGGTTCAAAAAAAGGTGAAATGTTGATTGATGACAAACCTCATTCTGACGTTCTTCAACTTCCCAAACAGATGAAAATGTTGACTTTAAGTGTATTTGCAATTCATTCCACTAGGTCAGACTGTCAATCAAGCTTTCTATTTAGGGGTTTTGTAAAGATTCCATGACAGTAGGTGAAAAAAAGGCCTGATTTGTGGCAGAGAGGGGACAAGTTTTGCCAGCATGATAATGTGCGTGCCAGTTTTTGGCAACAACAACAAAAAACCTCCTTGCCCTATGCACCATACTTACCTGACCTTACTTCATGAGACTTCTTTTTGTTTCCTCAAATGAAGAGGGACATGAACGGACAACGATTGGAAAACGTGGAAAGGGTGAAGGAAAAAACAAGGGAGCAACCCAAAGACATAAGTTTGAAAACTGTTTTCAAGAATGGAATCACAGATTTGACATATGTATTATGTGTAATGGAGAGTACTTTGAAGATAAGATTGTTTTGTAAAAAAAGAATATTTAAATGCATGGCTTTGAAAAAAGATAGGGTTTCTTTGGGTACCCTTGCATTCCTGCATCTCAGTAAAGTCAGATAGGAGGGTGGCTGAAGTGGAAATGGATATTGCTACTTGCCTCCTATAACTTTCTCATCCATATGCTGCTTTCCATTCATTTTGACCCAGTTGGCGTTCCCCCAAGCAGCTGACTCTCTCATGGCTGAGCAATTTTAACCACCTGTGCCTGTTTAGGAAAGACAGGGGGCCTACCCTTCCTTCCTTTTGCTCTTTGGGATTTTTCTACTTCTCTAAGGTAGATGCTAAGCACGTTCTCCTCTGTGAAGGCTTTCCAAAGGCTCCTGCCATTATTTGAAATGGTTCAAAGTTCCCCTTTAGTACTGAAAGCCACCTGTCTTGAAGTAGTGTAAGCATGCTTGAACTTGAACTTGCTAACTGATATGTTAAATAAACAAAACCAAAACAAACCAGTTGGTATAGTCAAGTTCAACTCTCAGCAATCTAAGGGGTATCAGAGCAGGATGGTGAACAGCCAAGCTTCGATGGTGGATGTTTTGGAAGTAAATTGCCAGGCATTTCTTCTGAGATGCCCCTGCATGGACATGAGAGGCAAAGTCGTTTAGTTAGCAACTGATTGCTTCGCTATTTGTTCTACTTAGGCTCTCCAACAGACAACTTAGAAAATGATTAATGTCACTAATTTACTGAGTGACTGGAGTGAATGAATGACCCAGTTAAAAATGAGTGTAATCACAAATTAGGAATTATAGAAAAATTGATGATCATGTTTGAATAATTTAATATGTTCTTTTGTGATGCCTGAGCTTTCTTTCTTTCTTTCTTTTTTGGCTTTGACTATATATATATAAATATATATATATATAAATATATATATATATAAAACTTTTTTTAGAACATTTTATTGGGGGCTCATACATCTCATCACAATTCATCTATCCATCCATTGTATCAAACACATTTGTACATCTCTTGCCATCATCATTTTCAAAACATTTTCTTTCTATTTGAGCCTTTGGTAACAGCTCCTCATATTTTTCCCTCCATCCCTCATGAGCCTTTTTAATTTATAAATCATTTTTTTCATCTTTTGCACTGTCTGATATCTCCTTATCTATTGTCCTTCCCCTGGAAGGGGTTAATGGGTCATTGTGATCTGTTCCCCCTCCCTCCCCCCACCAGCTATTCTCAATATTGGTCCCAAGGAAATTATCTGTACTGTATTCCCTGTGTTTCCAGGCCTTATCTGTACCTATGTACATGCTTTGCTCTAGCCAGTTTTGTAAAGTAGAATTAGGGTCATGATAGTGGGTCATTTTTCCCTTTTGCCTGAACAAAAGAAAATGCACAAAATACATCCACTCAGAAGCATTAAAGAACCAGAAGAAAGGTGTGTGTTTCATCACTGCTCTATTTTTAAGGATTTAAAAATCCCCTTTCAAGATTTTGCAAAGGAAGATTCAGTAAATAATAAACAATCTTGTAGAAAGAGGTGTCCAGAAGTTTAAAGTCACTAAGAAAGAACTGTGGGAAGATCCTGAAGGTTGTCCTGTCTTAAAGACACAAAAGGGAAAAGAGTTATAGGAAAAGTTGTAGAAAACTTCAGAGGAAAGCACTTTCCAGCGCTGAAATACATAGTTTACTGGAGAATGAGGAAAGTTAATTAGGAGGGATGGAGCTTCGTAGGTGCTGCCAGAGATATGTTAGATAGTTAGGAAGAAAGAGTAAGCTCCAGAACTGGCTTGACTATATGAGGGAGAGATATGATTGTCTCAAAAGTCTTATAATTAAGGACAGAAATCAGAAGGTATTCAATCAAAAGAATACATAGAACCAACCAGCTGGTTCAAACTGGTTTTGATTGTAAAAATTTACAATGCTAAATACTATATTTTGTTTATAGACACCAAATTTGTATTTATGACATATAGAGTGGATATAGATGGGTGAGAGGGAACCGAATAAAAGATTTTCATTTAAGATGTAAATATTTAAATTTGTAAAATTAATACACTGGCATCCACTCAGAAATGCATTTTTTGATTATACAACTCACTAAATTTAAATAAACGCTAACTGCAAATACAAATAAAATTGATATTTCCCTGCTTTCTATTCCCTGTAACTTCTGTTTTTATCTATAACTTAGGAAGATATACACACACAATGCAAGAGAATTAAAAATTACCTTCCTACAATTTCTACTACTGGCAATTCCATTGATGGTAAACCCCAGTGACTCACTTCTTTTTCTTGTCTTTATGTTAAAAGAAAATTAGCCTTCATAGCCTAGAAAATGGCTAGGTTGCCAAAACCTATAAACTAAACATGGAATTTATTTTCCACCACCAGGAAGCAAGTTCGCTGCTGTAGCTATTACCTGGGCCTCGTCTCACTGCTGGGTTCCCCTTAGTGCTAACTTTCCTGGTGGCAATGGAACTGCCCTAGGGCTGCTGTAGGGTCAGCCAACTGATGGCCTGTCTTTCTCTCCCAGGTGTTATTGATGAAGAATAATCCTCAACTCAGGGTGATTAAAGAGCTGAGTGGGGTTGTCTGTATTTCCTCACTTCCTCTCAGGACCCCTCATAAACTGTGTTAGAATAAATCCCACCGGATAGTTGAAAAAGAAGGAAAGCTCTTGAATACATTTTTCCCTTTTGCCTGAACAAAAGAATATAAATGTATTTTCTAAAAGAGTCTTTAGAAATGCTGTGGATTGCACAATGCGATACCTCCTTTTCCTATTCTTCCTTGGTGTAACTTTTCCCCATATACACATTATTGTTATTGACAGCAGTTCTAAAGCCTTTAAAATAAAAAGAAATTAAACAGTGAATCAATAAAGATTAGCTATTTACTCTAGATTACTAGCTTATCATTCCCATAATTACAATAATGGCTGCTGATGGAAATTCTATTTATGAGAATCATTTTATACTTGTTATTTACTATTATTAATGTTACCATTATTATCTTCTTACCCTTCAGTTCACAAGATGTATCTTCTCACTGAATTTTAATTTCAGTGTCTTGCTATTATACTGTACATAATCCTATCAAAGACTGTCCTTCATGCAACATTTTCAGTGATATATTATCATAGAGACTGTTAATGAATGAGCTTCACATCTTACTAATACTGTTTTAGATACTATTTTTATTAATTTCTCAAGCTGTAATTTTTTATACACTACCTGTGTCTGCCTTCCATTAAAGTTGTGTTTTCAATTTTTACGTGAGGATTTCAAAGACAAAGCATTAACTTTGTAGTGTTTTTTTAAATACATTTTACTTCACAGATTCTCAATGATTACATTATCATAATGCCCCTGCTTTGTTCTCTTACACTTGTAACAAGTTAATTTTCACAATTTCCCTTTACTTTGGATTCCAATTTTATGTTAACAATCAAAATTAAAACAGTAGCACTATGATCTCTCTGACATGCAACGAAGATAAGAAATAACTTGAAAAACAAACCAATTGCACTTTGTCCTTTGACTAAGATCCAGACACTATAGTCAAATAAAGAAAATAATTATGTCGACTTCTGTACATACTATCTCTAAGCATTATTACTTGAAAGTAAATTCAGTCATCAGACAGAAGGTACTGTGCTCTTTGGAAATAATTCATTTCATGGAAATGCCTATTTATTTTATTTTAAGGGATTAAGAAAGTGAGTAACAAGAAAGCGGTTTGTTTAGCTTTGTTATAGTCTGTCTTTTCATTGCCACATGGTTCAGATTGTCGCAACACAAAATAATTCTTTCTGGAATTTTTACTTTTGCTATTTCCTTCTCTCTGGATTTTGTAGAATGACATAGATTTCATTATATATGTTCCCATAGCACAGGTCAAATGAACAGAATATAGATTAAATAGTCTTAGACTATAGCTACATTCCTTTGTAATTACATTAAAAAATGCTGACAGTATAAAATTAGTGACCAATATTAAAATGTCCTTAAAAGTATACTACACATAGAACATGCAAATAAGCTTAGATTCCTTTGAAAGATTAAATATACATGTGATATGTTAAAGCTTAGATAAATAGTTAGAGAGATGTGTTATTATGGTAATATAAGTTTATAATATATTTAGCATACAGTTGTAACTATCTATATAAACAAAACATATTCTTCCTATTAGTTTGTATTGATAGGCCTCATTAATCTCTTTGGTGATTTTTTTTGTTTTTCCACGCATCTCTAAATGAATACAAACATGCAAAATACATATGTAGTAATCTAGTTCTACTATCAGCAAGCAGGGAAGATTCTAAATATTGAGAAAAGAAATAGAGAGAAAAGTAAATGCAATGTTTTACTAAAGCAAAACACTGTGAAATATACAACTATCTGCCTACTTAAAAGGAAACACCAAAGCATAAAAAAGTCACCTTTGTAGGATTCTACTGTTGGTTTACACAACGCACATAAGACAATAATTCTTACAATCAAGGTGATTTCAATGGTCTTCCACTGGATTTAGAAATATTTGATGTCTCCACTTCCATAATTATGGTGACGAGAGGAAAAGTAACTAAGATTGTGGCTGTTGTAAATTGAACTCATACCAACTCATACTGACACTGCACATGAAACCCTGCCCCTCCTGTACCTTTCTCGCGTTGGGTGTAGTTGGGTGCAGTGGTGCAGACACTAGGTCAGTCCTTCTCACTGGGCATCTTTCACTTTATTGAGCACTCTTTATCAGTCGTAATAACCTTTCCCAGGGACCAGTCTCTCCTGATAACATATCCAAAGTATATTAGACAAAACACTCTGTCTTCAAGATAGATTTGTTCTCCTGGCTGTTTGAGATACTATCAATGTTCTTCCCAAAAAAATATTTCCCATGCAACAATTCTGTAGCCATAGTCCAACTCCCACATGCACATGAGGTGATTGAAAATGTCCTGGCTATTGTCAGGTGCATGCACGTTAGTCTTCAATGTGATGTCTGTTTCTCAAGACTTTAAAGGGATCTTGGGATGATTTCTTGACTACTGCTTCCATAAATGTTGATGTGGATCCAAGCAAAATGAAAACATTTACAATTTCCATCTTTTATCATTTTATCATAAAGTTGTCTTTTGGTCCATTTGTGATGCTGTTTTCTTTTTATCATTGAATTTCAGTGCAAACTGTATACCGCAGACTTTGATTTTCATCATCAAAAATCCCATGTCCTTCTGGTTTTCAACAAGGGGTGTTATATCATGTGCATATTTTCAGACTGTAAATACACCTTTCTTCAATAATGACCTTGTGTTCTTCATATGGTCCAGCTTCTTGGATGAGCTGCTCAGCAGATAGATTGAATAAATATGGTGGAAAGCGACAACGCTGAAGCACACCTGGCTTGATTTGTAAATCTCATGGTATCCTCTTGTTCTATTTGGACAAATGAAAAGACAAGAAAGAAAAGACCATAAGATATTCCAAACTTGCTTTTGAACATATAGTAACTTAAGCAAATGGATGAGATCTTGAAACAAGAGCCCTAAACAGAAGACAGCAAAGGGTAGATCAAGAAGAAAGAGTATTACAATGAAATGTATAAAGACGCAGTGTTAGAAAGTCAAACAGGAAGAACATAATCAGCATGTCTCAAACTGAAAGAACTGAAGGAAAAAAAATCAAGCGTTAAGTGGCAGTATTGAAGGATTCCATAAACAAAGCTCTGAATAATATAGGTATCATCAAAAGAAGATGCAAGGAATATACAGAATCACTGGTGTTCAAGCATTTTAAGAGGTAGCATATTATCAAGAACCAATGATACCGAAGAAAGATGTTCAAGTGCACTGAGGGACTTAGTGAAAAATATGATTCCAGAAAGTGTAATGCCAATTGAATGTGGAAGAACTCCTTAGTCTATGCCAAGAAATTTGGAAGTCTACTGACTAATCAAGTTTCAAGAGAACTATATTTATACTTACACAAACAAAAGCAGCCTAGCAGAATATAGATACTATTGTAACAATGTTATTAATATCACGTTCAAATACATTTTTCTTGAGGATAACTTTAAAAATGACTCCAACTATACAGTGAAAGGAAGCTGCAAGAAATTCAAGCTAGATTCAGAAAAGGAAGTAGCAGTAGGGATGTAATTGCTGATGTCAGATGCATCTTGGCTGAGAGCAAAGAATACCAAAAAAGCTAACATTAAGTGAGTGCTTATTAAATTCCAGGTATTTTGTGATCATTCTACAGGTATTATTAGCTCATTTAATCTTCAAAATAACCTACAAGTTAAGCACTATTATTATTTTGCCAAAGGTCACACCGTTATTACACGTAGAAGTTTGAATGGTTATAGATTGAACCCAGAATTAAACTGGAGCTTAATACTCAACTGGTCTCTTCACACACATTTTGGCCTGTGACTTACCAGAGCAAATTATGATAAGTTTTTATATGTAACTTCTCTAAATGCCAGTGGCAGATAAATAAAACAAAGAAAAAAATAACAAAAGCACCACCACAAGCTAAACCCATGTGCGAGGTTAATCCTCCCAAATATTGCTACTAGTGTTTTAGTTCATGCATGCACAGACTTAGTACAAGGAAAACCTGTGCAAATATGTTTCTGTGATCTGTGAATGGAGCATATAAGTTCTCTCAGTAATAAACTGGCGTTCAGTTTCATTGGGGTGCTCTCAAAAAGGGTTACTCTAGAAAGTAATCATTTTGAGATTCGAGTTAATATTCAGTTTGTTTGTTTTTTGGGGGGCATCACTGCTTTCCGGTGGTGGGAGTAGGAGGCCCAGCCCCACTGCTGGAATTGAACCTCCGTCCCAGTGGGCCACAGTCCCGCGCACAACCACTACACCACCGGGCTCAGCCCTTAATATTCAGTTTTAAGGAAAACACAAGCATATATTTTTTCAAATTAGTGCAACTTAAAGACACACTTATGAAACTACCTCCCCACCTAAAAGCCCACTTTTTAGATAGAGCAAAGTTTGGAAGAACGGTTGGGGACACAAAAAAGTCATATTCAGACAGGAAAGTCAGCTCGGGATCTTTTTGATAGATTTTTGTCAACCGATACAGATGATCATTGGGACTTCTGATGAAGATGTTTTCAGTAAATAGAAAACATCATTGGTGATAGAAAGACCCAAAAGTTGCACCAATATTTCTTTTTCTTTCCCTTAATGACAATTCACCTGCTCATTCCTTGTGAATAGCAAGGGCCATCCTACAAAATTTCATTTAGGAATCTTACATCATCCAGGCTACAGCTCTTATCTTGACCCTTCATTTTCTTTTCCTGCAAAGCTCAAAGGACATTTCAAAGAAACATAATTTGAGCTTATATCTTCCATTTTTATGTTGTGTAAATCAAGTAGTGAAGAACTCTTCAGAAAAGGGTTTCCAAGTCAATGCCATTGCCTTTGAGTCAATGTTGACCCACAGGGAAGAAGAGAACTGCCCAGGGACTTTCTGAGGAATAGAAAAGCTGCCTTCAGAAGTGTGCAAAGTTAAATGGAGGATCTGTTTTTTTAAAAAAAGGCAATAACATTGGCTTCATATCTGGATATTTTTAATAAAATGTCTATCATATTGTAGCCAAGCTTTCTGACTCATCGCAAATAAGTGATTTTCAACCTTCGTCACGCTACCAACTTGTCATACAGTCCCTCTTGTTGTGCTAACCCCCAACTATGAAATTATTTTTGGTGCTACTTCATCACTGTAGTTTTGGTACTGTTATGGATTGGGCAACCCCTGTGAAAAAGTCATTTGACCCCCAAAGGGGTCATGACCCACAGATTGAGAACTGCTGCCCTAAATAATATGATGACCCCTTGCAATGTGAATTGTAATTTCCAGGATTTGAACTTCTATTAATAAGGAAATTCTGCCTTTCTAGAAAATGGGTGATTTAGTAGTACTTTGTAGAAGGAGGCCCCGTGA
Organism: Nesogale talazaci; assembly: GCA_004026705.1. Classification (NCBI taxonomy): domain Eukaryota; kingdom Metazoa; phylum Chordata; class Mammalia; order Afrosoricida; family Tenrecidae; genus Nesogale; species Nesogale talazaci. The sequence goes on along the minus strand of PVJH01001304.1, from coordinate 108,780 downwards.
TATAGTCATTATAGTTGGGCTGATATCAGCAAGTTCAGGAGTAGAAGACTGCCAGTCTGCCCCACAGAAAAAAGATGGGGTTTTCTCTTCCTGTAATGAGTTACAGTGTTCAAAACTCACAGGGATGGTCTACTCTGTCCAACAGGACTGATATGATTCAGAATAGATGGAAGTAGCTTTGGTTTAGTTTTGTTTTGGATAAACTTTTATTATTGTTCTCAAAAACATCTTGAGTGACTGAGACCCGGTGGCATAGTGGTTGAAGGCGGGACTGCAGCCCACTGACTTGGCAGTTCAAATCCAGCAGCAGCCCTCCAGGAGCAAGACTGGGGCTCCCACTTCCACAAGAGGGCAGTGATGCCCCCCCCAAAAAAGCACCTTGATTAATACAGCAATCTACCTATATGATTATACAAATATTAAAAATAGAAATACTTCACCATCATTTATAAATAATGCTTGGAAAAATATGTTGACAATGCCTTTATTAATCACAAAATCCCAACCGTTGCTGTTGGGTCAATTCCAATGCATCCAGACCCTATAGGATAGACTAGAACTGCACCGTGTTTCTAAGATGATCATCTTCATTGAGGCAGATAGCCACATTTCCCCCTGAAAAGTTGTTGTGGGGTGCAGACAGTCAGCCTTTAGGTAAGCACTCAAGCCTTAAACCCCTGTCATCCAGACTCCTTTTACAAAGCATAACCACTTCAAAACCTGGGTAGAGTTATATTTTTGCATTCATCACCCTTGGTAAATAATGTTTGATTTATTCATTTTCTGTGGCCTCTTAGATATTTCAATACCTATTAAAGAGTAGTCAATCATGATATATGTAGTGAACAAATCAATAGAGAGAGTAATGGAAATGGGACAATGAAGTTGACATATCGAGAAAAAAGTGCTCACTCAATTTTAACACATATTATTGTTCTAATCAGGATTGTGCTTCCACAAAAGGTATGTGACATCCTAACTCCTGGTATCTATGATTGAGACCTGGTCAGGAAACGTGGTCTTCTCAGAAGGAATTAGTTACAGAAACAAGAAGTAATATTCAAATAGGGTACATTCTAAACCAATCCAACTTATGTCCCTACAGGAAGATGAAAAGAGTGAAGACAAAGGGCAGAACTTGTAACTGCAAGTTTTGCTGCCACAGCCAGGGAAGGTCTTTGAGATATCAAAGAAAAGACAAACCCAACCATCTCAGCGTAGATGTAGAAAAAGATACCAATGCTTCCGCTGGCTAAACCGGTGTGAATTTTATGAGGGAAGTCATTCCAAATTCATATGGGGTTTTGTCCCTCCATTCCATGATTCACTGTTCTTCTAGAAGTACAAATAAGTACTCAAATACATATGTAAAATAGAATTAAATATTAATTGTAGAAATAAAATGGTACGTTGAGGACTTGTGCTAGAGCAAATAACAGCTATCACAATTATTTCCTTTGCCATATACGTTATGTCACATATATGTACTTATATATTATATACATTATGTGTTCCATATTTAAATATTTGGTAATGATTCTGCACAAACTAAGCTAAAATAAGCATGGCTGACCCCAAAAAAAGGCATTTATTATAAAAATGTATTCAAAAAACTGAGCCGCTGATAAAAAATTTCTAGTGCAAAGTATCAGCCCTAGATAAATTTTTTAAAAATTTACTGCATATGGGTGTGCATTTGGAGTGTTTTCTGATGGCTGTTGTTTTGCTTAAGAAATCAGAAAGGCAGCTTTAGGCTAACTAGAGGTTATATGTTCACAATAAATCCAGACATGAAAATCAATAGAAACATTTAAACCTGTGATGTTGGAGAAGTGCCTCTCAAAAGAGATCAAATGCTAAGAATTGAATCTCACATACCCTATTGAACATTAGCACTGCGAGTGTAGGCTTGTTGACACTGTTCTGTTTCTGTGTCAGGGCAGCTGCACCACAATTGAAAAGCATGACAGTGTTTAAAGGATCTCCAGGCTGATTAGGGAGGTCTCCAGGACGTGGTAGGAATGCCAGCACTCAAGGGACATGCGCCCTGCTTCACTGAGGTACATTGCCATGGTGCGTCCTTAAAGCCCCTGCAGAGGCTAAGGGGACCTGCAGAAAAGACTGAGTGACAAGATGATGCACATTTCATATCAGGTGAGGAAGGGCAGCTGCCAAACAGATCAAGTGGCATGGGAATATACAAATATGATCAATGAAAAATAAAGAGGATTTCATGGTCTTATAAGACAGACAAAATGCATGCTTCACAAAGAAGCCTTCATTTCCCCATCCTCTCAGATATCTCTTGTCCTGTGATAACACTTCAGATGTATCTTTTCACAGTCGTGCTCCCATCTGAATTGCCCCTCAGTTTCTACAAATCCATGATGCTTTGAAGCTTCCATTTCCTTTCAGTGAGTTTTTCTCTTGGCTCCCCAAGTACATTTCATATTTATTTTCAGTTTCATGGATCTTATAAATCACTCCAAACAGCAGGAACAGCTGTACTGACTCTCTGGAGCTACCGTGCTTTATCCTAAAGGAATCTATGTCTTTGAGAAATCTGCATTTGGGAAATTGTGAGGATGTGGATGAACCGCAATTCCTGAATCAATCAAAAGAACTACATATCCTGGAAAGGAGAGTTCACACACACACACACACACACACACACACACACACTTTGATCAAAAGCGTCCTATAACAGCCACGCTCAGTACAAGGTGATTCTGAAAGGAGAACTGTAGACAAAATCAAACTTTAAAGGACATGGTGATGAATTGTGAAGTAAGGGTTTCTTTATAAGAGACTCAATCAGAAATGCAAGGAAAAAGCATGCACATTTTAAAATCATGAAGCATACTGACTTGAAAACATATAAGTAAAATATATACATTTGTCAATATATATTTCATGGCAATGAACTTGTAATGGCTTATTTCTTGACAATTTCATTCTAGAATTTTAAAATACATACTAATAGAATATTAAAAGAAAGAGGGACAATAAGAAATACAAGTCATCTAAAAGTAAAATCTGTTAAAATTCAAAAATATAACAAACTTGTGATACTAGAATGAGTACTTTAATAACCAATACAGTAAAATGAGAACACACTGTATGTTTGCCTAAATTTTAAATAAGAAAGAGTAGAGAAAAGAAATGATAAAGCAATATGATAAAGCCATATGTGAGGGTACTAAAAACATTATTTTATACTTATAAAGACTTATGAGACAATAGACTATTATAAGTCATCAAAATAAAAATAATTTAAAACTTACAAAACTGCTTTGTGAATATTAGATAAAATGTAGAGATAAATACGACATAATTTATGGGAATATCTGGATTCCATTGAATCAGTCATAATGTACTATAGTATATACATTGTTTCTTCCCATTCTTAATTATATCTAGCAGGAGATAATAAAGTACAGCTATTCACATAAACTACTGTCCTTGATTGTGCCCCCATTGTCCACTGAAATAAATGTATTGATGAGATCAGTTTTCACAAGTATATTAATATTTAGTCTTGTTAGCAGTATTATTGGCTTATAATTTAAATATCATGCAATTTGAAAAGTTACACAATCATCAATGCAATCAATTTTGGAACACTTTCTTCTTTTTTGTACTTATTATGAGCTCATTTTCCCCCAACCTCTGTTGTCATGTACCTCCAAGAAACCATTGATTTGGTTACTGTCTCTACAGATTGACTTATCCTGGATTTCAAAAACAGAAAAACATATCCCCCCCAAAAAAACCCTCATAAGAATAAAAAAATAATACAGTGGAAAACATCACTTGAAAAAAAAGCAAAAAAATTAAATACTAGAACAAATTTTAATTGAGTCAAAGGGAGACCAAATGATAAGGTGTCAAATTTTAACCCAACTGCATCTGTAGTAATCCACTTTCACTAGAGGCTCAATCCACTTGCATTTCTCCTTCACTTTTCCGCTTTTTCTTTTAAACTGAAACAATTTTAAAATGAGTCAAAGAGAGATCAAATGACAATGTATTTTATTTTAAACTAACGAAAGCATCCATGTTGTCAAAAGAGACCAGTTCCTGGAGAAGGACATCGTGTTTGCTAAAGTAGAGGGTGAACAAAGGAGAGGAAGGCCTTCCCTGTGGCCGCAACAATGGACTCAAGGAAAGGAACAGTTGTGAACTTGGCATAAGACCAGACAGGGTGTCTTTCTGTGGCGCATCGGGTGGTTATGGATTAGAACTGACCCAATGACACATAACAGAAACAGCATATCTGCCATAATAGCCTTTTCTATGCTCTCTGTCTAATAGCAAGGCTTTTCAAATCTCTTGCCTATGATCAGAAGGGCTGCTCAAGAGGCTTAATCCATGCTGGACCTGGCAGTAGATTTTGCGCTTCCCCTGTCATCCATAACCTTCTGCAAGCTGGGTGCTTGCCATTGAAGCTCTGACGCCAGATATTCCCTCCTAAAGCTATTCGATTTGGATTTTACAATCCTTGGATCACACTAGCTGGTGTGCTTCTTTAAGCAGTCAGCTAGTTGTGGTATCAATGAAGTCCACATGGAATCAGAATACGTTTTACCAATACACTAATAATCTTATCAATAAGCTAGTTGTTCTACCAATACATTAAAGCTTCTCAGTCCTAGACTACATTGTTTTCCTAAAGCAAGTTGTCAAATTCACCAAGACAATGAACATTTTGTATGAAAATACACAACCCACCTAAATATTTATCAAGGAATTCTGGCAACATACTGACCAGAGTTTGAACCCACCATCCACTTCTCAGGAAAAAATGAAGCCTCTCTAAAGATTCTGTGCCTCAAAAACCCTCAAGGGCAATTCTGCTCAGCATTGTAGGGTCAACGTCAGTCAGAATCCATGTGATGGGAATTTGTTTGTTTTTATGTATACAATTTAGTTTTCTTTGTTAATTAAAATCGAGATTGGCACAAAAAACTGATGGTGAAGCTTAAGATTATTTAACAATGTACAAAAGAACTAATAGCTTTGTGTTATATTAAATAAAGTCCTAGGTATAATATACTTTAACTTACAAAACTGCTTTGTGAACATTAGATAAAATGTAGAGATAGACACAGATTATAATTTGTGGAAATATCTGGACTCTGCCATTTCTAAAGTTGCTGTTTCTGTTTTATCATGCTGCAGTGACAGCCCCTGATGGCAAACAATTAAAAGTAGTTTCTGTCCTACTTAAAGAAAAACACCAGTCAAAAGTGACCATGTGAAATAGTGTTTTTGAAAAAATTAGTGTTTTGAAAAAAAATCCTCACTCTTCTTCTTCTTCATCTCCCGCTGGCATCATGGTTGCCCTCAGTCCCCTGGTGAAGCTTAAAATTGTCAACGAGAGTACCAAGCAGTTCATCTGGCACCAATCCGACTACTACATCAAGATGAAGCGTAGCTGGTGCAAGCCCAGAGGCATTGACAACAGGATGCAGAGGAGATTCAAGGGCCAGATCTTGATGCCCAACATTGGTGATGCAGCAACAAGAAAACCAAGCACATGTGGCCTCCACAAGGACGTTGGTCCACAACGTCAAGGAGCTGCAAGTGCTGCTGATGTGCAGCAAGTCTTACTGTGCAGAGATTGTTCACAATGTTTCCTCCAAGAATCGCAGAGCCGTTGTAGAAAGGGCAGCCCAACTGCTCATCAGAGTCACCAATCCCAACGCCAGGCTGTGTAGCGAAGAAAATGAATAGATGGCCGATAATTTGGGCGTTTTATCTGTGCTAAATAAAACCATAAATGAAAAAAAAAGGAAGAAAGAAATTCTCAATCATCTAATGTAAAATTAAAATAAATAGTACCCGATACATTTGTGAAATCATTTTCTATTTGTATGTTCGTATTTTACTCTCTTAAATAGGTGAAGAAATTATTTACAAATGCCATTGCCACATCTGAAAGTCTATACCTCTTATCTGATTTTATTTTAATTGTGGGCTCATTTTTCCCCATTGGCAGGCAATTCTTAAAGGTGATGATGCAATTAAAGAGGTATTGCTTTTTCATTTATAATCCTGTTTTTATTAAGTACCATTCACAGGTCTTCAAGAATGTTTACCCGTGTTCCAGGGATTCAAGTGATGTTGCAACTTGTCACTAGAGAATCACTTGAAGTCAAACAATTTCGCATGAGAAAGCATGACGATTCTTACTCTCAAAAGTCTCCACACGCATTGTCCTCAAGTCACTTCCAACTGACAACAACCCTGCTGGACAGATTGCAACTGTCCTTTGGCTTCCCAAACCTGTCAGTCTTTACAGAAGGAGAAAGCTTCCATTTTCTCCTCAGCAGTGGGAGGGGGATTTGAACCTCTGACTTTGTGTTGTGACTAGCAGCCCAATATGTGTAACCTATTACTGCCACCAGTGCTCTTCAAATGGCTGTTTACCCCTATCCAATTGATCTTTTGCCATTTATAGCCATAATAATAAAAAAGAATGCTTTCTTATGGAACCTCATGTTTAGATATAAAGCAACATTTGGCTCCAAGTTCTTAGTCTCCTATGTAGTTGCAAAAGAGTTTTTCTATTTTGAATATGAAAACAGCTATTCTTCAAGGTTAAAAGACAACTCATAGCAATATCTTTAATGCCTGGCCCAAGCTTAGCTTCATGAGAATGGCATCTATGTATACACTTCTGTGCTTGCACTGGCAACTACTTTGTGGTATTTTTAGAAGGAAAAAAAAGCAGGTAAGAGATGAGTATCTTGGTTGAATTAAAGTGTTATGACATTTTCTAGTTCAATCCTAGGTCTTTGCGTGTATGGAGATTTGGTTGGGTGGAGTTAGGGCTGGAGATGTGTGCTCCTCTGGTTTCGAGAGAAGGGAGTGTTGTCAACCATTCTACACTGTGACCTTAAGATGAGGATGCACAGAATGTTAAGAATCACAAACTAAATTCAGAAGGAAATGATTCCAGGATTCCAATTAGCCATTAAAACTCAAGTGAATTATGTTTTGCCTAACTAGGAACATGGCAGGGACTATTTTGTTTCATTTCATTTCCAACTTACATTTTAAAATTTTTCTTCCCTTTTTTGCATGTCAAGTAAATAAGTAAACATCAACCATTTAAGAAAACTCTACAACACGAAGGTTCCAAGGATGAATTTTTAGGCATTGGAAATTAATAGCAAGCTATTCATTTATTCATCCCTAAGGGTGCCACTGTTCAGTTTGACTGAGGAAAATAGGTTCAGTTTTCCTTTATATAATATAAATAACATTGGTGCAAGAATGCATCTGTCATAGATGAAAATACCATATTTATGTCTTCTTATAACCCATTCACTGCTTTATGGACCCAAGTCCTCCAGGGAGTGTCACAAATCCACATAATGTTCCTGAGTGTTACGTTTTGCATTTGAATCTATGATTTAGCTGACAGATGTGAATAAACACTGGGAGTCAGAGACTCTCTGATCACACCGCATTTGCAAAGACCAAAGAGTACAGAATCCTCCAAGATCACATTCGTTTTTCCTGAAAATCATCTTCTCTGAGCTCTTCTTTATTGATGTTAGAATAATCTTCTGTTAATGTACATGTATGCTTTATGAATGTATCCTGCATTTATGTATTATGTACTTCTTCTATAACATGGTAGTGTTAACATGTTTACAGGAAAACAAAACTGTTCAGTGTTTGATTTTTAAGACATCCGCTAATGACAGGGACAAGAAAAGTCTAATATTCATTTCTGGAGAGGAATTTTATGTATTATGCAATAACCCTACTTAAATGGCAGCTTTAAAGGTGAAAAATTTGTTAGAATATTTCACTGGACAATTGCAGAACAATGGCCTTTCAAGGAGAGAGGATACTTTATAGACACATTTCTATTTATCATTAGTATTTCTTTTTTTTTCTTTTTGTAGCATCTCTGGTCCCTCAGTAACAAACTCTCCTGCAGCTCACACATTTTTAAATGCTATCTTCACCCTTTCTTTGCTCTAACTGAAACCTATTCATTCCCCAATCTCATTGTCTCCCTTATTGTGCTCTGAAAATAGTGACCTCTCATCTTCAAAGTGTTACAAGACAAGGTGGTGTTGGCATTTCCCCTTCCCAATTTCACTTTACCTTTTTGGTCATTGACAGGTAATGAGCCCACCAGCCTCCACCCTTTTTCATCACTCCTTTAGACAAACTCCCTGGGTCACAACCTCACATAAAACAGTATAATATCAATACTCTAGCCTCATGCTTTCTTGACTTGCTCAACAATAATGACCTGTTCCCTCCCTGAATTGGTCACATCTATCTCCATGGTTCTATTCTCACCTGAAACTTCTCTGCCATTTTCTATTGTGCTTATCAGGAGTCCTTTATTTCAGAATGTTAAGTGTGGAAAAACAATGTATGTTTTTTTGTCAGTTAGTATGTACGTAGCCAGTCAATTAGTGTCATCTATCATATATTGTATTTCCATGCATAGGTCCTTGCCAATATTGTTTTCAACTAAAGTTCAACTTTCAGTTGAGTTACAAATGTATTTTGGCATTGAAGATGTTTATTTCAACTGTCATTTTCACTCCACTATTTGAGAGTGAATTGCAGACAGAATGACTCTTCTAACTATGTCAGTATTTGTCTCTTGAAATTATGTGGTCACCTTAGAAGCGTCAAGTCCAGTAAGTTCACATTGATAAATCAGGATTATCTAATGTGCAATATTTTTTTCTAATATCTCTCATTATTTCCTTTGTAGTGTTTTCTCTCCTACAATGTCTAATTAATGATTGTGTATTGCTGTTAGTTGTTGAACTTTTCAAATACCCTTCTGTTTGGAGAAACGTCTGTCCTAGCTTGACAAAACAGAAGTTGAAATTCCATTTCAGTCACATCTTCACTGACAGACAAGACAAATGAAGATGAGGTGAACTCAGAACTCCATGTGAGGATCCCAGGCAGTGGTAGGTAGACAGCAGTCTGGAGCGCCAAAGTTCAGGCACTTGTTCAAAACTTGGCAAGACCAACCATAAAAAAATTCAGCCAACTCACTGACATTGGTTAATGTCAACTCAGAATGACCCAACTGGGCAGAGCATAACTTCCCCTATGGATTTCCCAGTTGGTCAATCTTCACATAGTAGACATCTCCTCTTTGTGTTTTCAACAAGCTGCCTTTGTAGGGAGCAGTCCAGTACATAGCCCACTGAACTTCTGCAACTTCTGTAATAAAAGACTTCATAATAGGCTAGTTGTGATGTTTGGAACATGTTTCTTGAAACTTAGTCTGGGATTTTGTTCTTGAATTTGTTCTTTCCTAACAAACCCCTTTTCCTGGTGAATTAGACAGATTTTGCATCTATTGCTTGAAATGAAGAAATCTTACAAAGTCAAGTCAGCTTGCTTTCAAAACTTTCTCTAGCAAGTCTCTGTGGCCTTGGAGCAGAAAAAGAGAAAGCAGATGATTAGGGTGATTTACATAAATTCAATAAATTCAATATGTTAATGATTCATTCTTATCTAGTTAGTAAAGAAAAGCTAGGGGAATCCACCTCGCAAGATATCCTAGCAACAATTTCACATATTTTTTAACTAATGAAATAAGTCTAACCTGATGATAATTGAAATTCAGAAAGAAGATCTATTCACCTTTAATCTAATAACCATACTGTAGTAGTGTGTTGATTTCTGTCTTTCCTTTTGATCTTTAAACTCACATATTATTTTTTATATTCTTATGATCCCAGTTTAGGCAAGTCAATTTTTTGGTTTTCTACCTGCATACCAGTCAGAATCCCAGAAGGAAATGGACAGCACAGTCAAATTGAGAAAATGAAGAGGAACTTATTCAAGAGACAATGTAGATAGATGGTAGGTAGTGGCAGAGAACCCATGAGGCATTGGTGATACTGTGGAGGGAGATGGTCAGAAGTAGATTATTCATCTTCCCTGTGGGAGAGCAGGTGTGTCCCCAAACAACGCCTCTTATGTACAGTCATTATCCGTCTGACAGTGAAAGCTAGTCAGTGGCTCACATACCAAAAAGTTTTTGGAAGAGTTTCCAGACTGAGACAGAAGAGAGAGCAAAGCCTGGTGATCTACTTTCAACAAATAGCCATGGAAACCTTATGTCTCACAACAGAATCTTGTGTGATCCAAAACCAATCATGGGGATGCCACAGAACCGTGAGGATGATTTTGTTCCACTGGGTAGGGAGTCACTATGCATAGTGTCTATCCAATAGTAGGTACAATCAACATTATGGGGGAAGCAATGAGATAGTGCAGGTTGCCATGACTAGTAAGAAAGGGTACCTATGGCCCTCACCCCAAGGACTGAAGAAGCAAGGGACAGGAATGGTTAATCAACCCCGGGTTGAAAGTGTTCCATGTAGAGGGCCAGGTGGCAGAACTAGCTGGCTTTGCAGTGACCCAGCAAAGAGGGAATTTGGAGAATTAATGTTCATGGCTCACTTCCTTCTTCTCTCTGATCTCCTGCCATTGTTCCTTCTTCCCATGGCCCTGGGAAAAGGAAATGTGCTGATAAAGGGCAAGCAGGTCAGTCTCCTAAGGCACAAAGAGGGGGTGAAGCTGGAAGACAAAGGGGATATATCCAGATCTGCTTCTTTGTACAGTTGCTTTCAAGATGATATCGCATTCTTTGCTTTATTGGGATTCTCTTGTGGAGTTGTTATATGCTTCCTTTTTTTAAAGCAATGGTTTCATGAATATCTTGGTACTCCTCATTTTCCTTTTGAATACTTCAAAAGAAATGATGCCAATTGACAATAAATAAGCAGCCATCTAGCTCAGAAGCAACAAAGTCCACATGGAAGAAGCACACCAGCCTGGTGATCACAAGGGATCAAAGTCATCAGGTACCTGGCATCAAAGAACAAAAATCCAATCATTGTGAAGGAGGAGTGCAGCCTGGGGACCCAAAGTCCATCTGTAGGCAACTGGACATCCCTTACAGAAGGGTCACCGGAGGAGATGAGTAAGTCAGGGTGTAGTGTAGCAATGATGAAACATACAACTTTCCTCTAGTTCTTCAATGCTTCCTCTCCCTGTGCCCCCCATATCATTATCCCAATTGTACCTTGCAAATCTGGCTATACCAGAGGCTGTATACTGGTACAGATAGGAAATGGAAACAACAAGAATCTCTGACAGATGATCCCTTCAGGATCAAAGGTGAGAGTGGAGGGAAAGTGGAGTTCAAAGGAGGGAATGGTTATAAGGAGCCACATATAACCTCCTCCCTGAGGGACGGACAAAAGAAAAGTGGGTGAAGGGAGACATGGGACAGTGTAAGATATGACAAAATGATAAATATTTCAAAATTATCAAGAGTTCATGGGAGTGGGGTGGGAGGGAAGAAATGAGGAGCTGATACCATGGGCTCAAGTGGAAAGCAAATATCTTGAGAATGATGAGGACAACAAATGTACAAATATGCTTGACACAATGAATGGATGTATGGATTGTGGTAAGGGTTGTAGAAGCCCCCAATGAAGTGATTTTAAAAAACAAAATATAAACTTACTAAATTTAGTAGACGTATGTCAAAGAAAAAAAAAGTAGTGATGCCAAAATGGGATGATTGGTTCTCACAAAATAATAGATTTTTGCAAAGAAAAGCAGTTGTCTTGGTTTGTATTTCTAGATCACAGATAGTTTGTTTAAGCTGATAAAATGGTGCTAGATTTGTATAGGAAAAATGTTCTCAGAATCATCGGAGCATTCTTGTCTTATAAGAATTATATGTAAAGTAAAGAGAGCAGACAGGAAAAGTACTTACGTTTGGAGATGAAGAATCAAAAGAACAATACATTTAAGGACTTGTCTCCAAACCGTGCATCCATGTAGAACAGAGGACAACACATGCAGAAGTTACTAAGGTACCAGAGAAAATGCTGTAAGAAAGCTTAGTTTGTGACAAAGATTTCCTTGTTTAAACTCTCCGTGGCTGTATCTCTTCAGATGGTAGACAGATGAAGACAAACCAAGCAAACAGCTTCTTTCTCACACCTGTGACAGGAGGTTGCATTTAACACATCTCTTTACATCCTGTTGACCAAATATGCACTATATGCATTCATCTGGTTCAAGAATGAGTTCAAGAATGCAGTCTGTAGCTGAGCTTTTTTGTTCTTTCAATATAAGTGTTTCTTAGTAGAGGAGGAGGAAGGGATCGATACTGAGGACAATAAGCAATCACTCCTATGGCACCTCCTTCTGATCATTCCGGTACCTGTATATGTCCATTACCCTTCTTATAGTCATGGGATATTCTAATCCCTGCCCCCTCCTCCAACACCATGGGTAAGATCTAGATTTACAGTCAACATATCTTACATGTATATGAATGCAGTATATTCCCAATACCAGATTGTCACACTTATGGTCTTGTAAATTATAAACTGAAAAACACATGCTTTTCAAACACATATGCACACATAATGTGGAATATGGACACTGTAACTAAAAACTCAGAGTCAAAAGAGGAAAGAAGGAGAAACACACAGCTATCCGATCTTGCTGATCCTAAAGTGTGAAAATGTGCTAGTGTGGAAGTTCCTGAGGGAGACTATAGAAGACTCACTGCCACACAACCATCCTGAATTGTTCAAGGATTCAATACAGGGCTGCTAATGACAAGGTTAAAAGTTAGAACCACGGAGGAGAACCACCCCCTGTAAAAAAAGCAGAGCAAACAAAAAAAAACTTGCCATCTACTCATTCACAGATTAAAGCCCAAAAAAGCAAAAACTCTATGTCAGACATGGAGTTGCTAGGAGTCAAAATGGCTCGTCAGTTTTAGCTAGCACAACAATGACACTTGGTTTGTTTAGTACATTTTTTTAAAGAAAAAATTCACAGTAAGTCAATTCAGAGTCATACGAATCCTATTCAGGTTTTTTGCGACTAGAAATCTTCATAGGAGTTGATGGCTTCATCTTGTTCCATGGAAGTGGATCTGAACTGCTGAAAGACTATACAGATCATTGGTTTTTTGTGCACTCAGGTTGACTCCATCTGCTATTATCCTCACAATTGTTGGTGCGTTTGAGCTTCTTGGTGCAGCTGCTGAGTCAATCCGTTACCAGGGCTTGCTCTTTTTCTGTTCTTTTGTTTTAACAAGTAAAATGCCCTTTTCCAGGGACTAGTCTCTAATTAAGAGGATTCCTGATAATGAACTGGTGTTGGACTGCAATCGGCAAGGTATGACATCTAGTTCAATACTAGGTCTCAGAAATTCAAACTCTATGAGATGCTATTTACTTGATGGCAGTGAGTTGACTTTGTTGGTTTTGCTCTCTACTTATAAGATGCCCAAAACACATGAGATGGAATCTTGCCAACCTTGATCCTAAGGAATTTTCTTGTTCTTTTAAAAAATAATTTTACTGTGGCCTCTTACAGCGCTTATAATATGCCATGCAACAATTGTATCAAGTATATTTATACATCTGTTGACATCCATCATTTCCAAAATATTTTGAACTTGAGTCCTTGGCATAAACTCCTTTTCTCCCCTCCCTCCCCAGTATTCCTACCTTCATGAATACCTGATCAATTATATATTAATCTTAATTCATATTTTATACTGTCCAATGTATCCCTTACCCACATTTCTGTTATCTGCCCCCTTTTTTGATGGGGGCTATATATCCAATCTTGTGATGGGTTCCCCCTTTCTCACCTTTCCCTCTCCATGACTATCCCCGTACCCTCATATCACTATTTCCACTAATGCTATTTAGGGGGTTATCTTTCCTGAATTCCATATGTTGAAAGCTCTTATCTGAACCAATGTGCATTCTCTTGTCTAGCCAGATTTGTAAGATAGAACTGGGTCATGGTAGTGGTTGGGTGGGGGTGGAGGGGATGAAATATTTGGGAACTAGAAGAATGATGGGTGATCTGTCGGTGCTATATGACACCTTGGTTGAATCATCCCTTTCTTATAACCCTTCTGTGCTGGGGATATACAATTTTCTACATATGGGTGTTGGGCCTCCACTCCAACCCCCATTGTGCACAACAATATAGTTGTTTCTTTTGGATCTTCTGATGCATGATCCTGGGAACATCTCATGATCACCTAGGCTGGTGTGCTTCTTCCATGGGAGATTATTTGCTTCCCTGATAGATGGTAGTTTGTTTGACTTCAACCTTTAAAACCCCAGATGCTCCAGCTTTTGATAGCCAGACACCATGTGCTCTCTTCACAACATTTGCTTATGTACCCATTTTGTCTTCCACAATCATGTTTGGAAGGTAAGTCTCAAAGAGTGCCGGGTTGTCAGAACAAAGTGTTCTTGTGTTAAGGAAGGTCCTGAGTTGAGGCCCCAAATCCATCTGCCATCTTGATACTTCACATATGTACATTGGCCTCTCTATCCCTTTCATTATTAATTAATATATTTGCATGTATACCTACCTATAGTTGTATCTATAAATAGCTTTTGTCTCCTATTTCCTCCCTTTATTTCCTTTCACCTTCCTCCTCGCCCACTAGCATGCTCACCCTCCATTCAGCTCTCAGTAATTACTCTCAGATACATTGCTATTGATCAATCCCCACCCGGCATTATACACCCTGCTTACCATCAATTTTAGATCTCTTGTTATTACCTTACCTCAGCACTTGTTGGCTCCCCACACCCATCCCCACTCTCTCCTCTCCCATGTCTTCCTGAAACATCCATTCCATTGTTTTTCCTCGACTTATTCATCCTGCCTCTCTTATATAGGTAGACAGGGTGAAAGACAGAGAAAAAGAAAGAACAACAAAAACGAAAAGCAAAGGATTCCATAAGAATTGAGAATTACAGACAAATATCCCCAAGGAACATTGATTCGAAAATCCTTTTTAAAAAATCCTGGGAAATAAAATGCAAAAGTATATACAACAAGTAATTGACCATGACCAAGTAGGGTTCATACCAAGGATGCAGGGATGATTCAACATACGAAAGACCATTACTAGCATTAAACCAGATTGACATGAGAAACCTAAGAACGACAATGATAATGTCAATAGATGCAAAAAAAAAAAAGCATTAGACAATATCCGACACCAATTCCTGTTTAAGACCCTTGAGAAGATAGGAATGGAAGGAAAATTCCTCAAGACAATACAAGCTATATCTGAAAAGTCAACAGTCAATGTGGTAGTCAATGGAGAAAACACTAACACAATGCCACTTAAAAAGAGGATCAAACAAGGATGCCACTTGTCCCTTCTCTAATTTAACATCATACTGGAAGTTTTAGCTAACAGAACAAAGCAAAGAAAAGATATCAAAGATATTTTTCTGAGAAGGAAGAGGTGAAACAATCGTTATTTGCAGATGATATGATTTTATAAATGTAAAATGCCAAAAGCTCTACAAGGGGAGTACTGGAAGCAATAGAAGAGTATGGCAGAGTGGCGGGATACAAGATCAATGATCAGAAGTTTATCAGACTACTACACACCAGATGAGACCATGGAAGAGGAGGTAAAAAGGTGATACTCTTTACAATCTCCAAGCACAAATTGAAATATCTAGGGATAGACTTAACTAAGTAAACCAAAGATCTCTAGGAGTGTGTCAGGCAGGGTTCTCTTAGAGAAATAAAATTCAGGACACTAGTAGTTCTTTTTATATATTTTTATATTGAGAAAGGTATATAAGATAAGAAAGAAAACGTTAACTATAAAGTAATACAGGTTGCTCGGTGCCACTCATGTGCGTGCAGCAACTAGAAGACTGGCAGTCCTTCAAATCTTGAGGGCCGCTGAGTAGTCCTCTGTAGAGCAATCCAGGCTATCTGGTTACAGGCAGCAAACGGCAGAGCAGGTCACCAACAGTCAGCCAGATGACAGAGTCCAACAGTCCCCAGCTCAAGAGATGTATATCTCAGGAGCGTGGCGAAGTAGGGCTTGAAGGATCCTCAACTCACAGCAACACAGTCCACGATTAGGTGTCCCACGGGTAGTGTTGCTTGGAGGTCGAGGCACAGGACGAACAAGGCAGCTCTCTGGTCCAAAGATCCGGAAGCAGGAGAGAGGGCGGGACTTGCCGAGCCCTTCCTATATCTGCCCTTCAATTAATCCCATGTGTTCATTGGCCGTGCCATCACAACAGACCCACCAATCTTCTGTGACTATGTTGGCATAACAAACCTACCCATCACAAGGAGGAAAATTACAGATTGCTCTTTCAAGAAACCAAGAGTGAACTCAACAAATGGAAGAATAGCCCATGCTTGTGGATTGGAAGACTGAATATAGTAAAGATTTCAGTTCTGCCCAAGGCATTATATAAGTTTAATTCAATTCTGATAGAAGTACCCTCAACTTTCTTCAAAGAAATGGAATAAAATGATTACCAACAATATGGAGAGGGAAGAAGGCCAGAATTAGTAGAGAACTCCTCAAGAGGAAGGACACACTAGAAAGGCTTGCATTGCCTGACTTTAGCACATTTTATACAGCTACTGTGGTCAAAACCACATGGTATTGGTAAAATGATAAATACTCAGACCAATGGAAAAGAACTGAAAACCCAGAAATAAAGTCATTGGCATACAGACAACTGATCTTTGATAAGGGTCCCCAAAATATCAAATGTGAATCAGATGCCCTCTTGAGAAGTGGTGCTGGAAAAAATGGCTATACCTATGGAAAAATGAAGCAAGACCATTATCTCAATCCATGCATAAGAAAAAACTAAAGTTGGAACACAGACCTTGAGATAAAACTCCAAACTATTAAGGTCATTAATGAGGGAATTGAGACCAATCTGAGAATTTGGCACAAGGACCACAAAGGCTATCAGAATAGGGAAGGACACAAACACAGATGAGGCACAAATTGACAAGTGGGATATACTGCAAAGTACCCATGTATATTGAAAGAATTCACAAAGATTCATAAGAGAGCCCACAGACTGGGAAAACATCTTTAGCAATGACACATCAGACAAAGTTCTTATTACTAAAATCTATAATATCTTGTTAGCTTCCAAAAAGAAAAAAAAAACTAATTGTTCACTTAGGAGGTGGGCAAAGGACCTGAACAGATGTTTCTCAAGGGCAGAAGTCAGAATGGCCAATAAACATAGCAGAAAATTATCCTGGTCTTTAGTCAGAGGAGAAA
Source organism: Nesogale talazaci (assembly GCA_004026705.1). Taxonomy (NCBI): domain Eukaryota; kingdom Metazoa; phylum Chordata; class Mammalia; order Afrosoricida; family Tenrecidae; genus Nesogale; species Nesogale talazaci. Next base: position 91,631 of record PVJH01001304.1, on the reverse strand, counting down.
TGCAAATTAAGACAACAATGAGATACCACGTAACACCCTCAAAAATAGCCCAATTCAAAAAATCAGAAAGCAACAAGTGTTGGAGGGCTGTGGGGAGAGAGTAACTCTCATCCACAGCTGATAGACCTGTAGGTATGTGGAGCCACGATGGAAATCATTTGAGCAATATCTAAAGCAGATGGAATTTGAGTTACCACACAACCCAGCAATCCTCCTACTGGGCATATAACCAGAAGAGACAAGAAAAAAGCTATGGCTAAACATCTGTGCCCCAGTGTTCATCATGGCACAGTTCATAATTGCAAGGAGTTTGGAAACAACCCAAAATTTCCATCAACTGATGAATGCATTGAAAAACTGTGGTACATACATACAATTGGGTACTACATATTGCTGAAAAGCAGTGGTGAATGCAGGAAGCCTATTGCTGCATTTGAAGAACTGGAGGAAATTATGCTAAGTGAAGTAAGCCAAGTGCAAAAAGACAAGGACAACATGAGTCTGCTGAGATAAGCTTTAAAAAAATGCAAAAGGGACATAGCTACTGTATACAAAAATTCCGGGGGTGAGGCCCAGGTTATATGGCAGGAGTCAGACCAAATCCAGGGTGACAGATGGTAACCAACTAAAACGGAGAGGGGGTGGCCATGTGTAGCAGGGGAACAGGGAAAGAGGGACCAAACTTGCACCCTATGTTCCAAGGTGTGAATGCAGTGTGATAGTGTAAGCAGAGAGCCAGTGGAGGGGACTGAGTGCCTGGCACCAATCCCAAATATGTGGACAGTCACCCCTTCCCCCAGAAGAATTTACTTCAATGGACAGCATGAAAGTTGTAACTCAGGTATAGGGCCATACCTGACCAGAGCACACGGGTACAGATGAAGGGGGAGGAAGAGAGATTGGAGCACATCCTGGCTCACCAAGCCTTGAGGACGGTATCACTGCTCAGACAGTCAATGCACAGAGAGGACCATATGTCTGACCCCATTATGAGACATGACATCCCTCACTGACCAAAGGCCCTATGGGGGACAACACTGGAGACACAGGGTTGAGATTGCAAAACACTAAGGGCATGCAGCAGAGCAGTGCGGGGAGCAGGGCATGGAGATTCCAAGGGAGTGCCAAGGATAGACTTTGGGGTCAAGGAATGAAACCCCATCAAACTCGAACAGAGGACACTTCTAGATGTCAACAAACAGACCTTGAACTATTTACATGTTTTTCCTCATTATTAATTTTTTACCTATATATATATTTTTCTGGATTTTTTGTTGTAGTTGCCATTGCTTTGTTTTCCTTTGTTGCTTGATCATGCTATGTATTTTTGGTGCACATTATTATCTGTGCAGGTCTATCTAGGTAAGATAGGCTGGAGGAGAAAACAACGAGACTGATGGTTCTGGGGGGACATGGGAGAGGAGGAGGTGGGGGATAGGAGGTGGTGCTAACCAATCCAGAGACAAGGGAACAACAAGGGATTCAAAATAAGTGGAATGGAAGGTGTGAGAGGCCTGGTGGGAATTGATCAATGGTGGTGTAACCGAGAGAAATTACTAGAACCCAAATGAGGCCTGAGCATGATACTCGAAACAAGAGGACAAGAGGAAAGTAAAGGGAAATAGAGGAAAGAATAAGGAGGCAAAGGCTCATTTATAGAGGTCTAAATACAGGCATGTACATAGGTGAATATATTTATATAGAATGATGGGGAAATAGATCTATGTGCATATCTTTATAGGTTTAGTAGTGAGGTAGCAGATGGACATTGTTACTTCACTCAAGTACTTCCTCAATGCTAGAACACTTTATTCTATTAAATTAGCATTCCATGATGCACATCTTTCTGACATGACCACTGAAGACAAATGTGTGCATTCGCAAAAGTGGTTAAGAAAGCTGATGGTGCCTGACTATCAAAAGATATAGTGTCTGGGATCTTAAAGGCTTGAATGTAAATAAGCAGCCATTTAGTTCAGAATCAACAAAGCCCACATGTGTGGTATGAAGACAGAACTTTTCCACAATTATTATACTCCAAAATATTAAGCAAGCAATTTACGAACATTTAGTGTGCTAGTCATTCTCCCTGAAACTCCCCATTTTATGAGGGCTTTGCATGACTCAAGTTAGGATAGTGATCTGCTTCCCTCGAGGTCTATGGGTGGGATGCAAGAGTTATTGTCAATGACCCCTAACAGTATAGACCTGTTCACCTACCCCCGGGAGTATGAAGTCCCTCCTTATCACATTCCTCTCCTCTTAGTCATGATTCATACATAAGCCATTATCATCTTATACCCCATAAGACAGCCCCCTCTCACGGCATGTCCTGACCGGTGACTAGAGAAATTATGTGCCCTGTTAGACTACTTAAACAGGGAAAATTAATGTTCACCACCTTCACTCCTGACCCTCATTCCTACATCGCTCCTGACTCCCTTCTGCTCCTGAGCACCAGATGATTTTGGCTCCTCTCCCTCATCATGTAACTCCGTCTCCCTCTCCATCTCCACCCGGACTACCATAATGGGCGGAGGTGAGCATGCTACCCTGATGTGATATATGTCTGACTTTTATTATTCCTTTCTCTCCCTGTCTTGACCACTATATCATTATTATAATAAATAATTATGACTGCACAGCTGCCTGTTGAACCCTTGCTGTAAGTGTATCAGAGGATTGGCCGCCCTCTGATACACATGGAAAAAGCACAGTAGGCTGTGTGACCATGAGATGTCAAACTGATCAGGTATCAGGCATCAAAGAACTAAAAATTACATCATTGTAAATGAAGAAGAATACAGATTGGGGACCCAAAGCCCATCTGTAGGTGAAGTGACATCCCCTTACAGAAAGGTTGCAGGGAGGAGACAAGCTAGTTTGGGTGCAGTGTAATAATGATGAAGCCTACAACTTTCCTCTAGTTTTTCAATGTTCCCACATACACACACATACACACACACTATTGTGATCCCAATTCTACCTAACAAATACAGCTAGACCAGAGAATGTACACTGGTACAGATAGGAACCAGAAACATAGGGAATCCAGGACAGATGATCCCTTCAGGACCAGTGCTAAGAGTGGCATTACTGGGTGGGTGGAGACAAGGTGGGGAAGAAAGGAAAAACTGATTATAAGGATCTACATATAACCTCCTCCCTGGGGGATGAACAACACAAAAGTGGGTGAAGGGAGACATCTGCCAGCATCAGTTTTGACAAAATATTTGACAATTGATAAATTATCAAGGATTCGTGAGTGAGGGGGCAGTGGAGAGGGAGGGGGAAAGTGAGGATAGAATATCAAGGGCTTAAGTAGAAAGCAAATGTTTTGAGAATGATGAGGGCAACAAATGTACAAAAATGCTTGACATACAATTGATCTAAGTTTGAGCTGTGGTAAAAGTTGTATGAGCCCCCAGTAAAATAATTGAATAAAAAACAGAGCAAGGATAAAAATACACAAAACATTAGTAGATAGTTTCATGTCTGTCTGCTCACTCTGATGTATATTTTCTGATCAAGTCTAATGAGATGTCAAGCCCTGTCCACAAGTCAGAAGCCTATTTTTGGGATTCCTTGGGAACTTGGTTACTTTGCTTTCCTTTCTGCCCAGTATACTCCCTTTGCATTTCACCTCACAGTGCATAGGGGAAACTGAGCACACTTTCCAGACCATGTCTCAGTGCTTTGCCCCATAGTACTATGGGTCAATAAGGGAGCATCATGCCTCATGGTGGTGTCAGCTGTAAAAGAAAACAAGGGTGTTGAGGGCACTAGTACACCCACTGGGAGAGTATTGCTAATGTCTCCACAGGAAAGGGAGAGAGGAACCAGACTCCATCCCAAAGTGCCAAGGCTTGAGGGCAATACACTGGCATGGGGTCATGAGCTAACAGAGTGGATGGACGAAGGGGCTGGGACCCAGCTGAGCTATGTTGACCACCTCCCCAGAATAAGACAATGCAGAAGACAGCACTGAAGATACAGCCTGGAGACAGAGGCGGGTCTATCAAGACCACACGACAATGAACTTGAGAGAGAGGCGGTGGTAGGACCTCATGGTGGCCCACCAAGCCCCAGGGTTGACATTCCTGCTCAGAGCAACCAAGGGATTTTCTGATTGCACATCTTCCAAGACAGAGCTGGTTATTTTTTGGCAGACCATGGTACATTCATTTTCTTCATTGACACCATAATTCAAAGGCATAATTTTTCTCTCATCTTTCTTATTTAATGTTCAATGTGTATGTATATACATTTAATGTCCAACACACACATATATACATATATATATTTATGAAGTGATTGAGAGTTCTATGGCTTGGTCAGGAGTGCCTTAATCCTCAAAGTCACATCCTTGCTATCCAACCCTTTAAGAGAGGTCTTGTGCAATGTACAATTTTGATTTCTTGACTGTTGCTTTCATGAGCATTGATAGTGGATCCAAGAAGGATAAACTCCTTGGTAATTTCAATCTTTTCTTCATGTATTATTTTCATGTATCATTATTATCATGTATTATGATAACATGTATTATCATGTATTATGATATTAGCTTTTAGCCCAGTTGTGAAGATTTTAGTTTTCTTTGCATTGAGTTAGAAACCATAAAAAAGGCTGAAGTCTTTGATCTTCATCAGCAAGCACTTCAAGTCCTCCTTGCTTTCAGCAAGCAAAGTGTGCCAGCTGCACATCACAGGTTGTTTGTTAATAAGCCTTTCCCCAATCCCAATGCTCAGTTCCTCTTCTTCTAGTCTACCATCTAGGATTATTTTCTCAGCATACAGATTGAGAGAATGTGCTGAAAAGATACAATCCTGATACACACTTTTCCTAGTTTTAAACTAGGCAGAATTCCCTTGTTCTGTTCCAAGAACCACCTCTTAATCAATGAGTAGGTTCTTCATGAGTGCAATTAAGTGTTCTGGAAGTCTAATTCTTCCTAATGTTACACACAATTAGTTATGGTTCACAGTTTCATGTCTTTGCTTAGTTAATAAAACACAAGGAATCATCACTCTGGTCTTCTCTGCTTTAATCCAAAGTCCATCCATCTGCTGTGCCCAAGAATAGCCTTGGGTCTACATCCACTTCCTAATCAGGTTGAATTTCTGTCACTTTCCTGTTGACGTATTGCTGCAACCATTTTTGAATGATCATCAGCAACATTTCACTTGCATGTGATATTAATAATATTATTTGATAACCTGAATTCTGTGGGCTCAGCTTTCTTTGTGGTTATTATTGCCATTGCTCAGTGCCATCAAGTGCCTGCCTGCCCACAGGGACTCTAGGGACAGTAGAAGGAAGCACTACCTGCAGTGCTTGATAAGGGGTGCAGATATGTTCTCTTCCAGTCAGTTGGCCGGGTAGCTTTGCAAATTTCCTGGACTAGACTAGCAAGTGCTTCCAGCACTTCATCAGCATGTGGAAACATTTCCATCAGCGTTCCATCAATACTGGAACCTTGTTTTGGTTAATGCCTTCAGTGCTGCTTGGCCTTCTTCCCTAAGTACCATCTGGTCTTGATCATAAACTATCTCTTGAAATGACTGAATGTCAATTAGTTCTTTTTGATATAGTGACTGTGTATTCCTTTTATCCTCTTTGATGCTCCTGTGTTGTTCAATATATTTCCCACGGAATTTTTTTAACACACACACACACACACACACACCATTCTGGCTACAGACCCACATAAATCTATTGGGAACTAGCTTGAAACCCTTTGAAATGACAGTTTGGATGATTGGACAGGATTATTACTTTGACTGGATTGCTGTGATTTTTCTGATGAAAAACATTTTATGAGGTGATCCCTAAAAAAACTCTAAAGAACTCTTCTACAATTTACGTTCATAAATACTTACTTTTCAAACCCCCTAGGGTTCCCAACCCAACTTTGTCCTAGTTTGCAGAAATGTGGTGACTTGTGTGTTGCAGTGATCCTGGGAGCTATGCCACTAGCATTTCAAATATCAACCAGGTCACTCCGTGGACAAGGGATTTCAGCAAAATTCCCAGAGACAATTAGAGAAGGGAAAAAACACGTGGTCTAGTCTGAAAAATCAGTCACTGCAAACTTGATAAACAGTGACACACTGTGTGATATACTGCCAGAAGAAGAGCCTGGAAAACACTCAAAGTACAAGTGGAAAAGAACCCCTCCTCAAAGTGGAGTCTACGTGCATGAGGTTAGTAGAGTTTCAGCAGGATTCAAAATCAGAAGGGGCAACTGAAAATATCCACCAATACACAGATGATAGGATGTAAAAAGGTATGAATTAAAGAAGACCGGAAACTGACCACAAAATGAAATTAGATGTTGGCTTGCATTAATGAGTTGAATTGGACTTGCACTGTATATTTTGAATCAGACATTCATATATTTTCCCTTGCCAGGAATGGCAATGTGAGCTTTGAATGTTTTTTTTACTCATTAAAGAAATACATTTCGGCTGAGCCCCGGTGGCGTAGTGGTTTGCACGGGACTGCGACCCACTGGGTTGGAGGTTCAACCTGAGGGCAGTGATGCCTTAAAATAAAAAAAATAATAAAATAAATTTTTTAAAAATACATTTCTGCCCCCCCCCAAAAAATACATTTCAAGTTATAGACTGAAATTCAATGCTGCTTGTAATAGGATAATTCCCCGATACCGGTGAAGAAGACAATTAATAGGATTATTATTTAAATAATAGCCAAACATAAAGAAAGTCAACTGCTTGACATATTCTAGAGTCTAAAATTGATAAAAATTGCTCTCAAGATTTATTGATAATTACTGGTGACTGGTATGTGAAAGGCAGAAATAAGAAATATTAGTGATAAAAATTATACCAGAGACCATAAGACAGACTTTCACAAGACCAATAACTTGTTCATTGCAAATACCTTTTTCAACAATTTGAACAGAGATTATACCTATGGACCATACTACATAAAATACATAAGAGACAAATCAACTAACAAACCAAAATCTGAACCATAGCCATGTTCATTCTAAATCATAACAACCTTGTATTGGGGTTCCTGGCATGGAAGCATTTATGGAAGCAGGTACCTTCATCTTTATTCCATGGAGTGGTTTCATTCCATGGCTAGTGGGTTGGAACCATTGACTCTGTAGTTAGCAATCCAGCATTTATCCAAGAGTGTAACCAGCACCTCAAATCTACTACATATGTGGAAAATAGACGATGTAGAAGAACAATATCCTCAGTCAGAATAAAGTCAGGGGTTCATCTGCCAGACAAGTTATTAATGGCTCATAAGCAAGTTGAAGTTGATGCTGAAAGGAAAAGAAAACAAGTCCAGGAGAACCAAAGTATGACCTAGGGTATATCCCACCTGAATTTAGAAGCCATCTTTAGGGTACATTTGACTTATTGAACACATAACCATAGTGAAAAAAAGAAAGGAGGACTGCATTTTAGGAGACCAGGACATGAAAAGACATTTATTTCTATATATTGCCTTGACATAATGACTTATAGATCTGGAAGTCATTTTCATATATTTTCTTGCTCTTCATTTGAAATGAATCTAAATATACTTAGGAAAGCATTAGGCAACGTTAGCCTTGTTAGAACTCCTCAGAAGGGTATCTCTAGCGTCTTTTGATATATTTCCTACAATTTAATTTTGAGAGAAAAGGATCACGATACTTATTTCTCTACCCCTTTCCATCTGTCCTTAGCCTCGTGTAGTAATGGAGGGGCATGGAGACAGCTTGGGCTCAAATCCAAGGAAATCCAGCTCTGCCCTTTATTAACTTAGTAGTCAAAGAGAGAAATAAAAATCAGTCCTCCTAAGACTGAGTTTCCTAATCTAACACTTGAAGGAGTATTGAGAGGATTAAAAGATTAAAAATGCAATCTCAAAGACTATCAGCCATTGCTGTCTTCTTGGAACTTTCCTCAGGTTTTGGAAGATACTCCTAAAAAAATAATACTGTGACTTAAAAAAAATGTTAAATTATATTAATTATGAAATTAATCAGAAGACGTGAACCTACATCAGTTTGTAATATAAAAAGCACCATCTGCTAATACAAATGAATATAATAAATGAGACAAAATTTTAAACTACTTATGAGGGAAAGCCCAACAAATATTTTCAAGTACCACCATAATGAGAGGTTTTGCACTAGACATAAAACTATACTAATTACAAATAATTCTCTTGTGTTTGTTAGAGCAGTTTCATATACTCTAAAATCACATCTCAGCTTCAATTCCCAGGGTTCCTGCTCTTGGCCAACCATTACAAAGAACCAGTAATAAAACTGCATGCTTTTTAAACCTGATTAAAACATAACATACTCATGCAGAAAAACCAAGAACTAAAGAAAAGCACAAAAATGACTAAAACTATATGAAACTACCACTATGAAGGAGTTATTACTCATCTGTTGGTGAATATTTCTCAATATTGCTTTGGAAAAAGCCCCATAAGCTTAATTTTTTTTAAAAAAGAGGCCTTTCTAATAATGCCAAGTGATTCCTCTACAAATGGCAATTATGAAAATAATAGACAAAATTATGATAAACAGCAATCTGAAAGCACTGGAATTTTCCCAGGCATTTATGGATTTAAAAAAAATGATGGCTACTATATCAAATAGAAATTGCAAGGCTACAATTTTCCTCCCCTGAACCCTTCAGAAATCACCCCATTCCAAACTAGGTGGTGACAAACCAAAGTCTAACCAGTCTGGGTTGGCAGAAGAGCCACAGAGAGGCTGAGATTTCAAACACTGGGGGGAGATTTCACTGCCTGCTAAAACACGCCTGAGTATGGGAGACCATGGGAAACCCAACAGAGACTACAGCACGTCTGCCTCTAGTGAAATTGTGAGTGGGTGTCACCTTTGACTAAACGTGGTTCCAAATTAGCTCACAGCTTTTGTACACAGACAGCGAACATGCAGTGGTTCCAAATGTCAAAGGGCAGAGCTGAGGGTGGGCGAAGAGCTTTGGAAATCTACATTTCACACACATCCCAGCAACCCACTCCCAAATCAAAAGCAATGATATCTGCCCCCCAAACTTGCAAACTGCTCTTCACAGAAGCTTTGCTCATAGTAATTCCAAAGTTGAAATAACTGAGATATTCTATGACTGGTATCATTAGCTGTATCTATGGGGAGGGGCATCACTGCCCTCTCGTGGTCATGGGCACTACCTAGTGCTGCTCCTGAGAGCCGCCACTGGATTTGAACCACCAAGCTCATGGGCCGCAGTCCCGCACTCAACCATTTATGCCATCGGGGCTCAGCCCTACTGTATTATTTTTTAAAAATTAACATTGTTGGAGAACTAAGATATGGCCCATTAATATTGCCTTTCAAAACATAATCCTATCTAGCTGCTGCCTGTGGTTATAATCCCATTTGGAGTGAGTACTCTGTTACAGAATTACTGTCGATGTATTTTAAATTTCCATCTCTCTACAGTGTGTGCCTTATATCACCAATCTTTGTGTTCCTTGGAGACGTGGTTGGTTGGTTTGCCTCCATCAAAGGCATCTCAGAAAAAGGAACACAGAAAGAAATCTCAGGGCCAGAAGTGGAACATGTTCAAGATCTCTGTCTGGAGTGGCAGACACCAAAGGCACGGCAGGCTGCAGCGTGAAGACTATGAGGCAGGACACACGAGTCAGGCACATAGACCATGAGACGGAGCAGAGGCGTAGTGCCAAGACTGTGAGACATGAGGCAGAGGAGTAGGCTGGCTTCCTGGACATTTGTGCAGAAGCTCAGGGACCACATGCCTGTGAATGAGGCTAAGGATCAGAGAAAGAGACTTGGCTGCTGGCCGAGAGGAGGCACTGCTGTGAACCAATGATTGTCTCCCACTGCTCACTGATTCTGACTGGTGGTAGCCTGATACTTTCCCTAGAAAATCCCCATAATTATGCATTTGTGAGTTCTGTGTGACCACTGCAATGAATATTTGAATCCAACATAGAAGTAGGTTACCCTGAGATGTCCAGATGATGTCTGTCAGAAAAGTCAAAGGACAATAGAGGGCAGAGGCATGTCTACCTTCTGCCTCAGGGAAATAAGAGATGGCCCATTTGCACTTTTTATGAGAGTAAAATGAGCAGCTTGGCTGAGGCTTATGATGCCAACTGAAAGAAAACACACAAAGACTACACACATAATGACTGCACTTATATAACGAAGAAATAAACTTAAAAGGACAGGCAGAATGGGGATTAGTGGGGACCTAAGACAAGAGATGGGATGATGAGATCAACTGAAAAGACTTTTCTGACTGCCACTTTGGCCATATCTTTATCTTGTCTTTTTAATGACATTTTGTCATGTTGATATATGATGTTCTTGTTATCATCTCTGTCTTTGGCCATCAATCTGTTCTTGAGTAGTTCTCTAAAGTCAGGTGGAAGATATAAAAGGCTACATTTTTCTTCTGGCTTTGTTTGAATTTTCTTCCGCTTCACCTTAAACTTGCAAATAAGTGAGATATTGAACTTGTCCATTGTCTTCCACCACAAATGTAATTAATTTATTCCCAGGAATTTTGCCTGTCAAGCACTATGTGCATAGTTGACATTTACGTTGCTGAAAATAGGTATGTTGTAATGAATAAATCATTGGGCTTGCAAAGTTCTATCCTGTCATCTTCTGAACCATTTCCATTGCGAAGGCCATCTTTTTCACCTACCAATCTTTCTTCCTTGTTTCAAAAGTCCCAATTCTTATCTGTAGTACCGTATTTATTAGTGACAAGCCGTAGAAGTTGGTAAACATCTTCAGTTTCATCACTTTTAGCACCAGTACTTGGTGTCTGAACTTGCATAATATTTATATTAAAGCAGTCTTTGTTGTAAACTTATGGATATTTTCCTATCACCGACCATATTCTCCTTCAAGACAGATCTTGAAGTGCCCTCTTTTGGGCTTGGATGTGAAACCTAACTTCACCACATCCCAGTTGGTTCTGACTTGTAGCAACTGTATAGGACAGGTGAACCTGGGCCCTGTAGGTTAGTGAAACTAACTCTTGATGGAAAAAGAAAGCCTCCCCTTTCTCACGCAGAGTGGCTGGTGGTTTCATACTGCGAGCCTTTCAGTGAGCAGCCCAAAGCATTGGCACTCCATCGCCAGAGTGTTCTCTATTGTTGAAAGACACTCAAAATACCACAAGAGAAGAGCAACTTCCTCAAAACAGAGCGCTACTCCGGTCATGTTCAGTTTGCCACTCCTGCCGCAGCAGTCACTGTGTTCATCTGAATAAAATTGACCAATGCTAATCCATTTCAGCCCACTGATGCCTGTTGTTGGTCAATTCTCTAGATTCCTGTTTTATACATTTCAATTCTGGTGTGTAAAGCACATGTGTAGCTGCTGCTTCTCACTTTGAGTCATGCCACACCCACAGAGGAAGGGTTGAAAGACTATTCCATACATGTCATGAGAATTGACTCTATTTGAGTGAGTAGTTCCTCCCTAGTTACATTTTGAGTGTCTTCTAATCAGAAGGACTCACATTCTAGCACCACACCAGACAGTGCCCGACTGGTATTCATAAGGTTTTCAATGGTTAATTTTGTTGAAATTTAAATAAATAACTTTTTTGTTATTATTTTTTTATTCTCAAGTCATTTTATTGGGGCCTCTTACAGTTCTTATAATATTTCATGCACCCATTGTGTAAAGCATATTTGTACATATGCTGCCATCATTTCCAAAACATTTTTACTTGCGCCCTCACTATAATCTTTATTTTTTTAATCATTTTATTGGGGCCTCATGCAACTCCTACCATGATCAATACATATGTCAAGAGTATGCAGACCACATTTGCACATTTGTTGCCATCATCACTCTCAAACATCCTCCTTCTACCTAGGGCCCCAGTACCAGGTCCCCATATTTCCCCTCCCTCTCTACCCCCTCTCCAATGAACCCTCAACAATTTACAAATTGTCATTATTTTGTCATCGTATACTGTCCGATGTGCCCCTTCATCCACTTCCCCATTGTCCATACCCCAGAGAGGAGGTCATATGTAGATCCCTACAATAGGTTCCCCCTTTCGACTCCACCTTTCCTCAACCCTCCTGGCATCACCAATCTCACGCCTGGTCCTGAAAGGATCATCTGTCTTGAATTACTCCTGTTTCCGGTTCCATTGTACATCCCCTGACGCAGCTGGATTTGTAAGTTAGAATTGGGATTGTGATACTGGATGGGAGGAAGAATTTAAGAACTAGAGGAAAGTTGCATATTTCATTGTTGCTACATTGTACTTTGGCTGGCTCATCCCCTCCCTAAAACCCCTCAGTAAGGGGCTGCCACTTTACCTATTAACGGGTTTTCGTTCCCCAATCTATACTCCCCCTCATTTATAATGATGTAACTTTTAGTTCTTTGATGCCTTATACCTGATCCCTTCGACAACTTGTTGCACAGGCAGGTGTGTTTCTTCCATGTGGACTTTGTTGCTTCTCAGTTAGGTGGTCACTTGTTTACTTTCAAACCTTTGAGACCCCAGACGCTATATCTTTTGATAGCCAGGCACCATCAGCTTTCTTCACCACTTATGCACACATTTGTCTTCAGTGATGGTGTTGGAAAGGTGAGTATGATGGAATGCCAATTTAATAGGACAAAATGTTCTTGCATTGAGGAAGTACCTGAGTGGAGGTCCAATGCCTGTCTGCTGCCTTAATACTAACTCTAGAAGTGTCTGTACATATATCTATTTCCCCATTATTATATATAAATATATTCACCAATATATATGCCTGTATTTAGACTTGTATAAATGCCTTTTACCGCCCAGTTCTTTCATCTAATTCCTTTTGCTTTCCTCTTGTACCATTATCATGCTCAGCTTCCATTAGGATTTCAGTATTTTCTCTCTGTTGCATTACTCTTCCTCAATCCCTATCAAGCCTCTCACATACACCTTGCCACTGATTTTGAATCTCTTGTTGTTCTCTTATCCATGGGTTGGTCAACAACAGCTTCGTTCCCCGTCATCCCCATCTCCTGTATCCCCCCTGGAAACATCAGTTCCATTATTTTCTCCTCAAGACTGTTCATCCAGTCTATCTTATCTGGATAGACCTGCAGAGATAGCAATATGTGCTAGGAAAAAACAAAACAAAACAGGCATCCTAAGATGAAGCAACCAAAGAAAATAAAATAATGATTACAAAAAAAACATGCCCCCCAAAAGTATATATATAAATAAGTAAAAAATAAAAATAATAGCAAAATATAAACCTGTAAATAGTTTAAGGTCTCCTTGTCGATCTCCAGGAGTGTCTTTAGGAATACATTTCCATGTTCTACCAGTGGCATAGCCTCCAGTAACATATTAAAAAGAAAGTCATTAAATTACCAACAAATGACAGCCAAGTGATGGCATCTATCTATGCATTTATCAATTTCATTTATTTCTATTTCATTTTCCCACTGATTTTACTCTATTGCTCCATTTCAATTGTTTTAATTACATTTTATTCTTACTGCATTTTTTCTTATGATCTGACCATCAATTTGCTTCTGTTATCTACTTGAATTATTACTATATATATATGCATATACATATTTCTGCCTTAAGCCTTCAAAGCTATACATTTCTTTCTAATTACTGATTTATCTTTAGAAAACAAATTTTGAAATATTATTTAAAATTTTATATTGGTCAAAAGATATTTTAATTTCTTTTTTATGTGTCTTCAGCTCATGAATTAGTTATAAAGGTATATGTTCACTTCTAAATATCTGTACATCATTCTGTCATAAACTTCTAGTTTTTTAAAATTTTCATCACAAAACATGGTCTGTGATTTCCAATCATTTTAAGTGCATTCATACTTGACTTTTATTCACTACTTGCAATATCTGAGTGGACTATCACTTTCTTTAAATGTTAGTTAACTAGAGTTGGTTGGTAAGTGTTTTCACGACCGTGGTTGGAGCATACGACAAAGCACTAGACCACTACTAGTTGATAGGCTGATGGTTCAGACCCATCTAGAGACACTTTGGGTGTGACTGTGTGAAATCCGCACCCGAAAGGTCAGGGCCTTGGAAACTCCATGGAGTATCTCTACTTCACACAGGAAGTCCCAATACATCACACTTGATTTCATAGCAACCAACAACTTCATTTTTTTCGATTGTTAAATGTGCTGTCAATTACTGTAATATTAATCTCAAAAATCTAATTGTATTTGTGAATTTGGTGACTTATCCTTCATTCTGCTAGTATTTGCTCAGTATCTTAGAGTTATTTTACATTGTACACAATAATCATACTTTCTTGATCTCGTGAACTGGCTTTCAGTTTCTGTACTTGCTTTTTTATAATGGTGCATATTATCTGATGTTTAACAACCTTGTTCATCTATTTAATATTGCCCGATATAAGCTTTTCATTCTCTTACAAATTTTTGGCTTTGGATTGACTATACTTCTTTTATAGACAATAGCGATCCATAGTTGGTCTTGCTTTTCTACCTGATCTGCTTGATTGGAGTATATAATTTTGACATAAAGCCTTCTTTATAGTTTTAATTTAAATCTAGCTAGCTATTTGTTTAATACCTATTTTTATTTTTTCCCCTTGTGTTGAGTCCTTTTGCTTGCATTCTTTGGGTTAATTGATCTTTTGCCAGTGCTTGTTTCCTATCAACCATTAACTCATTAGTTGAACACTATTTTCTATTTCTATATTTGTGGTCTCTCAAAAATTGCAATATATACCTTTCAGTTTTTACAGTCTGTTACAATTCATCTCTCTTACTGAAGGTTATTTTCCTTGCTCAAGAGCCCAGGGGCACAGTGGAGGATGCGCTGGGCTGCTGCCCACAAGTTTAGCCATTCAGAAACCAACAGCTGCCCTATGGGGGAATGCTGAGGCTTCTACCCCTGTAAAAGGCTCATCTCAGAAACCCACAGGAGCAGTTCTATCCGCTTTTATAGTGTCATCATTAGTCACAATTGACTTGCCGGCCATGAGTGGGGGCTGAGGTTTCCTTATTCAGTAAGAATAACAAGGTGGGGAGTGAGTTTACCATGCAAGCAAAGTTTACAAGAAAGAGAAGCAGTTTGCAAAGGGAAATATTTAAGCAATGACAGATGGCCTTACAAGGGGACATGTAGAGGCATCCAATCCATAGGTGCCTAATGGCACAGACCAAATCCATCCCCAAAATCTAGAGTGGAAGCTTGTCAATGAAGTTTTGGAAGAAAACGGCATAATTTCTGGTTATGCAATAAGACAGGGATCTTAAGAATTGGCCTCTGTGATGGGTTGTGGCCATGATAAAGGGATGCGCGCTGTGTGCAGCAGGATCTTCTCGTATCAGCTCTAGATATTGTCTGTGCTCCGAGATCATCTCAAGTCATAAATATGGACTGCTTCATGGTTAGGCACAGCTCTTTGCCCAAGTGAGCAAAAGCACCACTTATCTCATAGGGAAGTAACAATTTGAAATATTCCAAGCTTAAACAATAGCAAGATGTTGGTTTTTAAGTAAGGGCTAATGTCTGCTGGCTTGAGTCAATTTAACCATGAATGTACAAATAGGGGAATCCAGCCTCTGCCCTACTCTGTCTCCTTCTAATAATACTGGACTTATTCCCATATTTTTAATACTTCTTGCAATGCAACTCTTCTGATATGAAAACATCCTTTCTTAGTTGGTTGGAAAATAAATCTAAATTTTGATCTTATTAGTTTAAAGAAACTTGACCAGTAATAGAATTCTAGTTCTAATGTTTTATGTTCTTTGTTTTAACTCTAAAAATTTATCTTTTGGGACTGAACCCTGGTGGCACACTGGTCGTGTGTGGGATGGTGGCCCACAGGGTTGACAGTTCAAATCCAACAGCAGCTCTCCAGGAGCAAGGAGAGCTCTTACTCCCACCAGGGCAGTGAGGCCACACACACAAAAAAGTTATCTTTTGATTGACACAATTCCTGAGAAGTCTGTAGAAATTCTTCTTTTTATTCTTGTATAAATAAAGTGTCTTTTAGAATCTTCTCTTTAGTATGATTTTCAACAAATTAATATGATTTTCAAAAACTTACTTGTGTGTTGGAGGGTGTTGTTGGTGATGGTGGTGATGAGTTTACTTGACTTTTCTTGAGTCTTTTGGCCATATAAGTAGCCCTGGTAGCCCACTGGGCTAAGCATTTGGAATGCTGACTCCTGCGTTTAAAAGATGAGAAAGATGAAACTGACTGATCCCATGAAGATTTGCAGTCCTGAAAACTCTAGGTCTTGTTTGACTCTATCCTACAATCTCTGTAAGTTGGATAATAATTCATGGCAATGGTTTTAGTTTGGTTTGGTTTCAATTAGGTTGGGTGTGTGAGTTATAATTTTCATCAACTTTGAAGCATTTTCAGCTAATGTGTTTTCTTTTACACAGTTTTTATATATTTTCCTTCCTCCTTTTTTTTTCTGGGATAACTGCTATACAAATTCCCTTTTAGTGTCTTTTGTGTGTACTTTTTTTTTTAATTAGGCATCACTGCCCTCAGGTAGTGGGAGTAGGAGGCCCAGCCTTTGCTCCTGGGAGCCGGAATCGAACCTCCATCCCAGTGTGCCGCAGTCCTGCGCACAACCACTACGCCACCAGGACTCAGCCCTTGTGTGTACTTTTATATTTTGTCATATATACCATATGACTTGTTGCATCTTTGCTTTAATTGTATTGCTTTTATTATATGTTATGGTTTGAAACCAGAAGGGAATAAAAGCACCTACCTTCTGTCATTTCTAAGGCTGTGGTCTTTAGGGGAGAAAGAAGGCAACACTCTCAGCAGTTGGTGATTTAGTCTCTGAAATTTCAGTTAACACTGAAAGTGAGCTTAACCAGTTAACTTTCCATTGGTTTAACCACTGTACCAACAATGCTTCTTCTATTTTTTGAGGGTATATATTTTAATTGATAGTATTAGTAGAACATATTTTATTCTAAATGGCTTATAAGTAAGATCTTTTTGTGCTTTCTTCCAACTCCTTTCAGTTCTTCAATTGAAAATATCTTCCTTGTTGGGAGTTGCCATGACATAAAAATTTCAATGTGTGATATGTGGGATAGTGAGATTCTGCGTCAGCCTAAGTGAGCCAGGAGTCTCAGGGGTTAGGCAGTTGATGCCGCCTATGTCTCTAAGCTGTATCCTATTTATTATGTGTAATCAACTCCATGATGGGATGGCAGCCAAGCAGTTATAAGAAGATTTGGGTGAACTGCCCCTCCTGTCCTAAGATCACAGTCTTGTGCCAATTAGAGAGAAGCTTCTCCCAGGCTGTGAAATGCTTTCTATCGAAGTGGTTACTGTGGAAAGCTCACTTGTCTGGTGCTGGGGCTGGATTCTGTCTGTGACTTATCATCTCTAGTTCTCCGGTCTTTTACCGATGGCCTGTCAACTTGCCTGACTATCCTGGTTGCCATTAGCAGCCTGCGATGTGACCTGCTGACCTTAAATTCATTCTCCTCTACAATCACAGGCAGACCCAGCCTGCTAACCTCACATTCATCCACCTCTGCAAGCTCTGTTGCTTCTACCAACCCTGGGTTAATCAGCCCCCAAATGGCACGAGTCAAGAAGAACATTCAGCTTGAGTTCTAGCCCACTCATGTGAAACCAGATTGTATTATTATCACATAACTTTGGGAGTCATTTTCTTATGTAAACACATACACACATGCAGGAACAGGTCTGGCACATAGGGAGAGAAGTGCCAGATTCACCAACAAGTGCCCACTCTGGAGACCAAGTTCAACAGCACAGACCTAACTGCATGACAGGTTTTTGCAAGACTTATATATACTTTATTCACCAATCAAATAACCTTTTTTTACCTTCTTCCTTGACATCCTAATAAGGTTACAGATTTGCAAAATGATACATAGGTCATGCCAGGAATACTCCCCACACAAATATCTGGTTTGACTTCTCTAGAGAAGATAGCCCAACAGTATTGTGGGAATAATAGTAATAATAATAGTTATCAGTATCACAAGTGAGGATTCAGGGAAAGATTTCCAAAACTCCTTTAGACAATTAGGTAAAATAACAGTAAATGCAAAGATTTTGTATGTATATTTTATTTTATCTATTTAACTAAATGTTATTGATCCAACCATATTGTACTAATTATTTGTACCTGATAGATTTCTGACTAGGATTGAACTCATAGACAACAAGAAAAATAGTGTTTAATCACTATAACTACAACACTAGCATACTGCTTGATATATGCTGAGATTTTCTACAAGAGTTTGGTGAATGTATCAATCAATCAAATAAACAACAATGAAAACATACATGTATCTGACTAATAAGGTATAAATTATAAATGCATACAAATCAAGCTATTTAGACCAGTATTTTTATATATATTAAAGTATACCGATATGTTGAATTATTCTTCACTTAGTGCTTATTGAATTTTTAAAACATATATAACATTGAATTAGATACTCTTAGGAAATTGTTTCATGAATGAAAAATATATATACATGTTATTAAAATAGTCTAGTAGATATTTTGTAAATAACAAATTGAAATAAAGTATAAAACTTAGAAAACAAAAAAATGTTATGATGACAACATAATATAAATGATATAGAAAATTAAGCTGCAGTTTCTCAAGAAATCAATACTTTGCCAAATATCCCATCTTTTTTTTCTATCCTACTTTCTCACTAAATCTGTCAAATAAACTCAGAAATATTGTTACATTTACTCAATGAGTAGATAAGCAAGTGAAAGTAACCCCTGAGAAGAATAACTTCTGACTGAGATTTCCCTAAGTAAATGCAATTAACCCTGGGCTAAATATACTCTAATTTCCCAGTCATATTGGAAAAATATGATTGATAACTATACTGTGTTGATTTACTGAACCAAAGAGAAACTAAAAAACACAATCTGTTCTCCTGGGGAAAGACAATGCTCTAATCTCCACAAAAGAATTACTGTCGTGGACACTCACACGGGCAATTCTCCACTGTCCTTTATGGTCACTAAGAGCTGGAATTGACTCAAAGGTAGTGCAAGTTTTGAGTTGGTATCTGCCCTCAGAAAATAATAAAATGTAGGTAATATTGTAGTAAATACTGTTAATAATGTAATGAGCACAGGGACTATCAAAATTGCAGAAGAAGAAAATCAGAAAAAAATATTATCACATCATTACCATGCATACACATACACCAGCAATGCCAGAAAAGTGAAGAATCCCAGCTCTCTCCATGGCTTGCCTAAAATATTGAGTTTGGGTTCCAGTTCAATGCATTTTACTCTTCATAGATGGACAGAAGGAGAGACCCAAAATTGCAAAGTTCCTTTGCAATGAACTAGTTTTGTTGTTGTTGTTAAGTGAAATGAACACTGTATTTTTCAAATACCAGAAAGCTCTTTACTTTGCGAAAGGAGAGTTCAGATCAAAATCATTCAGGGCCAATTTAAACTCAGCAGTCTTGTCTCCCTCCTCAGTAAGACTCACAATATGGACTGTAAGCATTCATTCAAACTTTAGCTATTTGGGGTTAAACAAAAGAACCCAACATAGGACAGCAGCAGCGTCTAGCTTGGTGAACATTTTAATTTGCACAGCTGAGACACTGGAGAAGTTGAAGTTGGCCCAGCCTCCTTCTGACTCCCATAGTCTTCCTCAGTATAAATATCACTAGGTTTGGGAAGGTGCTCGTGCTGACTGAAACTGGGTGGAACTGACAAATGGCTTGCCTGTATTATACCTGTATTGATGACTGATTTTGACTGTGGCAAAGACTGTGAGTGATGTCTTCGGAGAGCAGGCACAATGCCTCACTGTGGGAATGCATTTTTGATGATTCATTTGGCAGCATCAGCTGACCCCCGGTTTGAAAGGAGCCAAACTGAAAGCCAACACTGCCAGTGATCTAAATAACAGAAAGTGCACTTAGTTCAGGAGGAGCAAGATCAGATCCTCTATAGAAGAATCTGTATGGAAGGCTCAAATAGTCTACTTGATTCAGGCATTTTGGCTTTTTTTTTTCTCCTGCTCACTTGATCACTTGTTCTCTCTTCTTAATGCATGAATATTTTCGAGCAGTCCCAATTTGTGTTGTCCCGTAAGAGCCACGGCTATAAATAAACCTACTAAGAAATATAAGCCATGGTCATTGTCCTTAAAGAAGTACAAGTCTTGCCAGAGAAGGTAATATAAGCACACTAATCACTCGCTGAAGCAATATATGCTAAATCTCTTAAGAGTGGAACAAAGGAAGTGCTAAAGGAACACCACTCCTTCAAAATCTGAGGCCCAGGGGACATATTTCAGCTAATCAGGAGGGCATAAATTCTAACTTTGTTCCACTCCACATTTTCAGATGACAGGGCCAGAAGTCTACTCCCATTGAGATCTATGGTTTGCTACATGAACGGGAAGAAGAAGAAAAGAGACTTATTCTCTGACACAGACTCCTATTTGGCTTGGTTAACCTGCTCTCACTCCCCCTAGGAGGATAATTGAAGTCAAGGAAGTTGCATGTAGTGATTCGAAGGTTGGTAACTAGGAAATTCTTAGATTTAGGGGCATATGTAGCCTTTCATGTACAAAGTTCTCATTTTAACCTACCTCAGGCTACCAGCTTTACTGATTTATAGTTAATTAGGATTGAGATTTTCATTGAAAATTCGAAGAGTTATATGCATTTTTGTATGCATTTCAGACCATGTGGGTTGAAGCACAAAATTGCAACAGCACTCAAGAAATGAATGAATTCCACAGGGAAGAGCTTCAACCAGCCTGCCCCTGACAACCTGTAAGTAAATCCTGCTGTGCTCTCTGTTCACAGGAATATCTTCCTGACATCGCTTGTGATAGCTGAAAGAGTTCTTTTCCTATCAGCTAACAAAATCCCAATACCATTTCCTCACTTTTTAACCATGTCTCAAAATCCCTGAAGGAAGTTTCCACTATTTGCTGTTAGACTTTTGCCTTGGAATTAAATCCTTTGGACCACGCAGAGGCTCAGTTATTATAGATGTGTACAAGTCCCATTGTGACAAATGCAAACCATTCGTGCATTTCATTGAGAGAAGAAATCTTCATTAATTATGACACCAAAGGGCTGAGCCCCGGTGGCGTAGTGGTTGAGTGCGGAACTGCTGCCAGCGGGCTTGGCGGTTCAAATCCAGCGGCGGCTCTCAGGAGCAGCGCTAGGTAGCTCCCACAACCACCAAAGGGTAGTGATGCCCCCCGCTCCCCCCCAAAAAAATTATGACACCAAAGACAAATTAAAGTATCCTCTTAATTCCATGAAACTTTATCATTGTGCCACGCATTTGATAAGTGCAGAATTTTAGTCAAAATAGAATGTCTTTGTGCTCATTTTAAGCAAGGAAAAGCCCAGAAGATTCATTCACATGTCTTTATAATGTCAATGAACAGCTGCCTCAGAGGTTAAGACATTCTTCAAGGTACAGAAAACAAAATGAAGGCAAGCCTAAACTATTTACTACTGGTTTCATTTCTGTGCTAATTCCTCCTAAATATAAAATAAAATAAGGAGACAACTCTGGGAGGAGAGTGATGAGGTCAGTTTCAGAGGTGCTTTTGATCAACGAGAACACACTCTGTCTTGTACATTTCACCTTCCTGTTTATGAACATACTTTGTGCATTAAAAATGTGCAATTATTTATATTATAGTTGAATTTATTAAGAAATTTTGCAGATTTGAGACTGCTAATCCTGATCTCATGTAAGAAACTGTTTTATCTATAAAATCTAACATTGGTTAGTATTGTATTAATTTTTTACTTACTTAATATTATTAAACTTTATTAGTAAAAGATGATGTCAAAATCACTTAAAAGATTATGATGATTCCAAAACCATTGCATTCAAATCGATTCCAAGTCACAGCGATCCTATAGGACAGAATAGAACGGCCCTGTGAGGCTCTAAGACTGGAATTCTTTATCTCTTTAGCAAAAAGCCTCATCTTTCTCCTAAGGAGTGTATCGTGGTTTTGAACTGTTTACCTTGTGGTTGGCACCCCAACTCATAACCACTACGACACCACTGCTCCTTGAAAGGGGGCTTAGGCTAGATAGTTTGCCTTTCCCTAAACCAAACCAAACTCACTGCCATCAATTCTGACCCAGAGTAACCCTGAAAGACCCTGTGGATTTCTGAAATTTAACTCTTTATCGAGTTATAAAGCCAAGTCATTCTCCTGAGAAGTAACTTGTAGGTTAAGACTCTTGATCTTGTGGTTAGCCTCCCAAGGATTGTTCCATATAGGATAAGAAATTTTATAGCTTCCAAATTAATTTTTGGTGGTCTTTCTCTGAAAATTTATGTCTTTAAGTTATTTGCATGCCAGTAAACTATGAATTTTTACCAATTGATGCAATGTGCTTTGTCATATATAATTATGGACACAGCTATTGCTAAACACATTGTGCTTGATCCTCAGAGTGGTGGGCATGCACCAAGGAGTGGGGGAGGAAAAGGAATCTCAGTTGTACTTAAATGTATTCTTTTATTCACTTAACTGTTGACTTCAGTGGAAAGCAACCTCTGCAGATTTACAAAACCCTATGCCTAAATATCACTGAACATTAACTTAATATAGAGGATTTTCCACTTGAGAGGATGCCTTTTCTCACTAACTTGACATTTCACCTCTTAAGATTTATCGTTCTTTACTAAAACTGGAAGTAATTATTTTGTTAACGCCATGAGAAAAGTGCAGACGCTGTCATTGTGTGAGGAATGGAACTCTGTCATTGTTTATAATTTCTGATTTAAAAGAAATCTGAGGACTAAGTATCTATGATTGGTTCAGCCTCCCATAAAGGATGATAATTGAAATGTATAAATGCTCTCTGCCTTGAGCCACTCAGAGCACACGCACATATGCACCTGCACATTCCTGTAAATGGTATTTCAAAAACTGTTGACACCTTGTGAGAAATCATGTTGCTGCCATGCATCTAAGAGCAGTGGGTTTATGGCAGAAAATGAAAGCAAATGAAGTATAGTCATATTTTTAAATGCCTTTAAAATATTTTTATGAAGAGTTGTTGTTACCAATGAATTAATTCCAATTCATAGTGACCCTATTGTACAGAGAAGAACTGTCCCCTAGGAATCCCTAGGTTGAAATCTTTATGGGAATAGATGACCAGGCCTTTTCTCCTGAAGCATAGCTACGCATTCGAACCGATGGCCTTGCAGTTAGCAGCCTAGTGTGTACCCATTGTGCAGCCAAGCATCTTTTCCCCAGGATTAGTTATTTAAAATGCTTTCTGAGCCATTTTGGAATCCCATTCTCATTAGTGTAGTCTGTGATATGTATGCCCTTCCCTAAATGCCTGCTGAACAAACAGCTCTATATTTTGGCTTCTTTGCTAACAATAGGAGAAGTGCATTTGATTGTGACATTTGAATCTTAATAATCAAAGTCCCTCAAATGCCAACAGGCAAATGTGTCTAGTTTCAGAGCCTTAAGCTAAACCCCAAATAGAATGGCAATAAATAGAAAGGGTATTGTCCAACCAGTTGCTGTAGTCATTGTAACAGACTCTTCAAAACAAACAAACAAAAATTTCAAATCCATTTTCATCAAGTTCAATGGACTGACTCATGGAAATCACATATTTTACAGAATAGAATTTGGTAGCATTACCAAAGGTGCCTGGGTAGTTTTTAACTGTCAAACTTTTGGTTAGTCCAGGGTAATTTAATTTTATCACTCAGGGACCTACCTTCATATTTCTGGGCTTTTTACTGGGAAAGAAATGTCTTTGTGGGTTTGTTTCAAATTTTTTCCATTCAACACATTCAGTGGACTCAAATTTAATTGAGATAGATTTGGGGGATAGCTGTGTCATAGAATGAATGAATTCTAGAAGATATTTGTATTAAAGTCTTTTCTGGGGGGAATCATTAAGGATTTATATATTTGTTCCTGATAATGGTCATATTTTTGGTCCAAAAAAAAGCAATTATAAAATCCTAAGTAATACAAAATAGTAATTTGAGATCAAACTGTGAGAATCTTTTTGTTAATTCTTATTACTTCAGTAAAGGGTTTTTGTTACCCCATCCCACCTCCTTTCTTCCCTTTGGTGAGTTTAATCTACAGGTTAAGTTTGTTCTCCTGCCTAGCTCATGGCATTTCACA
Organism: Nesogale talazaci; assembly: GCA_004026705.1. Classification (NCBI taxonomy): domain Eukaryota; kingdom Metazoa; phylum Chordata; class Mammalia; order Afrosoricida; family Tenrecidae; genus Nesogale; species Nesogale talazaci. The sequence continues at coordinate 67,433 of PVJH01001304.1, read as the reverse complement.
ACCTATGCCCAGGAAGTGTAGACTTAGGTCAGAGATTAAATATGGGATCTGGAATCGAACCATCTGGATGTTATTTTTTCATTAATTATCCTCATGGGCCAGCGAAATTCATTCTGTCCATCCTCAAGCCTTATTACTCATCCAAAAAAGTAATAAGACGCTGACAAGATGATCTTAATAAGTAAAATATCACCAGAATTAACTGAGGGCCCCAACATGGGAAAAAGGCTATGCTAACATTTAAGGATAAAACCACATTTTGAATCAAAGGCAATTTCTGTATCAGCAATGCAGACTGTCATTTCTGTAACTCTTCACTGTACCCCAAGGAAGTTACTTGCTAAACATTTTAAAAAGAGTATTATTGTGCTTCCTTAAGGGTTTTACTTACTTATGAATGCACCTTGTTCAGAATACTAAGTCCAAAGCAAATTTAAAACGATGCTTACTCAAGATAAACATTGAAATTATGCTTGTCCTTCCTGTGGTCATGCAAGAAGGGTCTCATGATTATTTCAAGGCCAGATAGAGTCAATTTTATGAAAAAGTAATTTTAGAAGCATATGTAATCTCCTACCAATAATATGTACTCTCACCTAAATTTATAATCATTACTTAAATGTCAACCAATGACTAGATTTATGTTTCTTGTATTTTCTTGTAAGGACTACCTGAAATCATAAATTTGTAAATGTGCAGGCCTTTTAATTTACAAAGTGTGCGCTTTGTTTGTTTTGTTTTATTTTTCCTTTGTCTCCTCCTATCCTTCAATACAAGTTTTTGCTTTCATTTAAAAAGTCTCCATTTATGATATCAGAAATTATAGAATTTGATAGTGTCATATGGTCAGCAATGCCAAAGGTTGAGAACTTTGAGTTCTAGAGCCAACATATGCCCCGTGAAGCTAATTTCTCTCCATGAACCTCTTGGGATCATAAAGATAAGTGTGCTCAAAGTCAAGATCCTCCTTCCTCCAGAAAGTGACTTGAGATATATTGAAAGATCTGTTTCATTTTGTTTTTGCAAGGCCTGACCTGTGCCAATGACAGTAAGAGAAGCTCTGAGTTACCACAAACTCCAGTCCTAGAAGGTTTAGAATTTGTGGAATATCTAACTCCGTAAGTTCAGATTTAGAAAAGGCACAGGTCAGGTGATGAAAGGCAGTCAAGAGAGCTGCCAGCTCCAGAAAGCAGTTGAAGCCTCCCTACACTGATGGTCAAATGCGGTAGGATACCCACCAGCCACAGTATATAGCCTCCACAACTTTCAGGCATCCCGTATTTAAGTAGCACACTACATAATGCTCGCCCTGAGGATATTGCAGAGTTTGTGTTGCAGACCCAATGGTGTGTTTTTCTGTTGCTCATAGGGTTCCTATGAGTCAGAACTGACTCCACAGCACCTACTAACAACAGCGGCAGCAGCAACAGCAACAACATTTAGACAAATTCATACATTTTCTGTACATGAAATATCCCAGTCTTCAAAAATTGATGGATATTTTGAGTCTTGTGAGATATCTGAATGGAGTTTTCTGCAGAGTAAATTATAAATGTAAGACAAGAAAAAAATTTATAAGTTATCAAGGCTTTGGCAGAGCCCCGGTGGCGTAGTGGTTGTGCGTGGGACTGTAGCCCACTGGGATGGAGGTTCAATTCCAGCAGCGGCTCCACAGGAGCAAAGGCTGGGTCTGCTACTCCCACCATCAGAGGGCAGTGATGCCTCCCTCAGTCCATCAGCTCACAGATTGATTATGTCATTTGAAGGTCCTAGGAAGATAAGTAGCTCCCTGGAGGCCAGCCACACTCTCCCTCTACCTGTCCCCCTGTGAGTCAGTGCTGTTGACAAGTCACATAGAGCTACACTGATGGATCCAGAGCCCTGGAACTGGAGGAACCATGTGGAGACCCATATCAGTGCTGAGATGCTTCCACTGCCACCGAATCCACAAGACTTTCCACCCGCTGTCCTGTGATCTTCCTGCATTTGGCAACATTGCATGTGTTGCATGAGTCTTTAGAGGAATGTGTGAGTTTCTATTGGATATATGGCTAATATCATACTTGAGGGCTTGTTCTAGACTGGGATGGGATATTTTCTTAATATACCATTAGTCTTGATATAAAGCTCTTTCTTATACACATGAGTGTCTATGAATTTGTTTCTCTAGTCATCCTTAACACAGTGATCCATAAAATTAAACTGGAAGTGGTATTATTTATGTACCTCATAAGGCTTTCTGTTTTTCTCACATACCTTATGTGAGAAAGTATTCTGATATTGAAACTTTAACTTGGAGCTTGTTTAAGTAAATGGAGTCTGGATGACCCATTCACCCTAAAAATCTTTAGAGTCTCATTAACACCACCATCCTATAATGAAAATATATATGGACAAATGATTAAAGTTCCTCTTCCAAGCATGAAGAGATTCAATAAAAACTCTATTATGGAAAAGTAAGGATGTGCCTCTAAATAGGAACAGGAGTTGTTCCTCTCTAAGCCCTCATACCAGTCTATGATTTCCTTCGGCTTAAATGGTTGATTGGTTAGCTATCAGCTACAACAGAAAAGATAAGTAATGAAGCTAGTCAGTTAGTTGGCAAGATCAACCAACAAAAGGTCTTAAAATCCCTGGCCAAAGCAATATTCAATGATAGAATATCCTTAGATTTCCTTCCATAAAGCAATGTATGCCAGAACACATGCTATTATTAATACTTTTAGCTATGCCTAGATAAACACATGGGCAAAATAAAACAAAAATTTTAAGTATGTACTAAGAAAAAACTCCAAAACAATTTTCATATCATGTTGAATATAGGCTTTCACCATTGGCTCAACCTCATCACATCAGATCAATTATCTTATTTCCATCTAGTTCTTTACTCTCCCAAACCACTATTTAACATTTGATAATACTTGACTCTCTAATTGCCGGACTTAACCTCTTTACTATCTTTAAAGACAAGACTGCCATCTAATGAGAAAGGAGATAAGTTATGCCTTTGCGTTTGATAAGAATATTTGAAACCCAGTGCCTAGTTGATAACACCCCTAGTCCAGCAAACCAGAAGGAAAAAAACTCATCAAAAATCTCTTTATGATATGACTCATGATAAAATTATAGCACCTCAAAATTAATAGATTAAAATTATAAAATTAAAATTATAGAGTTCCCAACAGAAGACAATGGCTGTGCTAAGGTCTGAAACCAAAATTCCATTTGGAATCAAAAGTAACTTTTGCATTGAGTATCTAGCATGTCATATCTGTAATTCTCCATTATACACTGAGACTATTACTTGGTAAGCAATTTGGGGGGGAGAAAAGTTATTTTGCTTGCGTTAGAGACTTGTTTGTTTAAGAATACATCCTGCTTAGAAACCAGGCCTAAAACAATTCCCTAGCTAGTTGCTTACTCAAGATAAATATAATTATTTATGTTATTCCTGCAGTCATGCAAGGGGGAGTCTCATGTTTGTTTCTAGGCCAGATGTATTCAGTTTAATGAATACTTTGCTACTAAGAAAGAAAATTTAGAAATATATGCAACCTTCTATGTATCATTTGTACCCTAACCCAATTTTGTAATCATCGCCCAAATGTTAACCAATCACTAAACTGTTTGTTTTGTTTGTTTCTTATATTAAAAAAGCTTCCTAGGGCTAACCCCCGGTGGCATAGTAGTTGAATGCAGGACTGCGGCCCATTGGCTTGGCCGTTCAAATCCAGCAACAGCTCTCCAGGAGCAAGGCTGGCTAGCTCCCACGACAACCAGAGGGCAGTGATGCCAATGCCCCCCAAACAAACAACAAAACAAAAAAAGCTTCCTGAAATGTCCCTTCCTTGGATCACTTACTTCAGAATCATCTGGACCTTGTGATTCCCACTTTGCAAAACAAAACAAAACAATAATAATAAAAAAAAAAACCTGTCCCTTCAATAAAACTTTGTTTAAAACAAAGTACTGTTTGTAAGAGCTCTCTCCGTTTTCTTTATTTTCTAAATCATTTTATTGGGGGTTCATTCAGTCTTTTCAAAATCTGTATATACCTCCACTGTATGCAAAGCACATCTGTACATTTTTTGCTATCGTCCTTCTCAAAACACTTTCCTTCTACTTACACCCTTGATATTAGCTCCTCATTTTTCCACTCCCTCCCCCCTTCCACCTCCTTCACAGACCCTTGATAGTTTATAAATTATTATTATTTTGTCATTTTGTACAGTGCCCACTTCCCTGTTGTCTGTAGCTCAGTGAGGAGGGTGTTATGTGGATCCACCCATCGGGAGTTGCCCCTCTCACCACTGGTCCTAAAGGGATCATCTGGCCTGGATTCCCCATATTTGTGATTCCTATTTGTACCTGTGTACATCCCTTGGTCTATCCATAAGGAAGGTAGAATTCAGATTATGATATTGGGAGAGAGGAAGCATTTAAGAACTAGAGGAAAGTTTCATATTTCATCATTGCTACACTGTTCCCTGATTGGCTCCTCTCCTCTCCACGATCCCTCTGTACAGGGATGTCACTTCCCCTGCACATGTACTCCCCCTCATTTATAATGATATAATTTTAGTTCTTTGATGCCTGATACCGGATCCCTTCAATGTCTTGTGGTCACACAATCTAATGTGATTCTTCCTTCCATGTGGGCTTTGTTGCTTCTGAGCTAAATGTTCACTAATTGACCTTCAACCCTTTAAGACCCCAGATGCTATATCTTTTGATACCTGGGCACCACACCTCTCCATTTTCTAAAGCCCTATAGTTCTACAACTCAAACCAAAGAGTTCTGTACGGGTTGTCTCCTTTTTTAGTGCGATGCCAGAACTCTGCCTCATAGAGATAGTCCTTTTGCTGGTAAACCCCTGCCTTTCTATCATTAGTGCTGGTTTTTCTACTGAAAGCCTTGATCTACGCTAGTGGTTCACAAATATTTTTGACCTACTGTATACTTTAGCAGAAAGAGACAATTACTCTACACGCCTTAGCTTTTAAATTTTTGTACTAAAGCGTATAATCCAGGATAAAGGATAGGTATCTGCTTTTGCAGTTGCTCTGGATTATTTCAATGCCCATGCCCCACCCCCACCCCCACATTGTTCATTTTGAGAAGCACTCATCTAGATTCATGTTTGTTTCAATCTTAAAGTCATTTAAGCGCTAAACAAGAGTCGCGATTATAACCACAAGCTTTGGGATGAGAAAGACCTCAGCTTGAGTTCTGAAATCAAGATCATGGGCAAAACACAAACTTCTCTGAGTTTATTTTTTAAATAAGTCATTTTTTTTTACTTCATAGTGATTTAAATGGGTATTAAATAAGTGCATGTAATGTGTCATACATAGTGACTGGAATGGTGTATATGTTCATAATATAAATTGTTACATTATTAGTGAAGTACACTTTCTTTCATGAGCACAGCATTTAAAAGAAAACAAGGACTCATAAATATGGATGCATTGGTTTATGTGGAGAACGTGTTGTCCAGGGTTAGAGAATGTCTCACCAACAGGCCATGTGAGGTTTATGAAATCATCATTACCAACTAACATCACATGCCTCACCAAAGAGAATACTTTCCAGCTACCACATTAGGGATGAGTTCATTAAATGTTTGACCAAAGATGGTGGGTATAGAAAGCCAGGTCAAAGCAATTTAGCAATTACTTTGCTACAATAGCTGGTAATTTTGTACGCCTGTGAACAATGTAATAGATATCTAATGAGTGATTGGCAAAATAAATAAATAAAATCTCCTCACCCTTGATATAGGTGAAGGTCAATAAAACTGGAATATCATTTTTTTAAACTACAAAATATTCCTGAAGGCATTTGTCAAGATGGCAAATGTCATGCCATCACCCTCCTTTGTACCACAAGTGGAAGATGCAGCACTCGAGAAAATCTAATTCGACACATCTGGCATGAATTTAGAGTCACTGGTGGTAAAACGGTTAATGCCATTGCCTTGGAGCTGGAGAGTTTACAGTTTGAGTCAATCCAGCGGCATCTCAGAAGAAAATTACCATGATTTGTTGCTGAAAACTTAACCACTGAAAAATCCACTCTAGTTCTAATCTGATCCCCAGGAAGTCCCTGAGTCACAATCAACTGGACTAGTTTGTTTGCTTTCATTGCAAAAAATAGCTTTACAGTAAACCCTGCAAATATCACAGTATGAACATTTATGACATATTAATTCATTCAACAAGCATTTATAAAGAACTCATTTTGTAAAAGTTGCTGTGTTATAAAATATAATGGATATTATAAAAATGTAATATAACATTCACCATACTTTAGGAAGTACATTTTTTTGGAATCTTGGACACTGTTCTCTACAGAAGAAGAGAGGCAGATACAATTTCAGAAATGCTGTATCCGTGTGTAGAAATGCCAGGTGGTACCCAGACAAAAACAAAAAGACATGCTGGGCGCAGCTTTCATAGGACACAGCTTTCCCAGTCAGGGAGCACAGAGTTAGTACACCCAGTGTCATTGCCTGGGAAGCTTTTCTCTGGTCACCATGAATTTTTTTCAAACAGCCAGTTCCTTGTTTTTGGTGATGGCCGAATTAAGAGCATCGCATGCGGTTGTGAAATTTTGCTCTCTGGGGAAAATATGCTACAGAATGTGATGTTGAACATAGCTCACAAGGACAACGCTATGGGAAAAACTCAAGTATACAAGTGGCTTTCTCATTTCCAAAAAAGTGAAATGTCGATTGATGACAAACCTCATTCTGCATATCTGTCAAATTCTTGAACAGTGAAAATTCATGCACTTGTGCTCAAAGACCAGTGACAGACCATTGAAAAGACCCGGAAGTTATCTGAACTGTCTTGGAGCCACTCTGTGTTTCAAAGAACAGCTCTGAAGCAACCCAGACATTTTTTTCCAAGGTCATTACTGGTGATGAAAGATGGTGTTATTCTTACGATCCGCAAAGCATTCATCAATGAAGCCAGTGGAAGACTCCATCATCACCTCCAAAGAAAAAGTCTTCAATTGAAATCAAAGAACAAGGTGATGCTCATTTGCTTTTTGGATGTGAAGGGGATTAGGGCATTTGGAGTTCATTCCACCAGGTCAGACTTTAATCACGCTTTCTATTTATTGGTGCTGAAGAGATTGTCTAATAGTGTGCAACATAAAAGGCCTGATTTGTGACAGTCGGGGGCCTGGTTTTGCCACTAATACACCTTGGGCAAAAATACAGCATCGAATCATGCCCTATGCACTGAATCACCTGACCTCGCTTCATGTGGATTCTTTTTGTTTCCTCGAATGAAGAGGGACATGAAAGGACAGTAATTTGCTGACACAGAAGAAGTGAAGTAAAAAAAAAAAAAAGAGGTGCTGTCTGCCATCCAAAGAGATGAGTTTGAAAAATGTTTCCAAGAATGGAGTCACAGTTTTGACAAATGTATTTCTTATAGTGGAGAGTACTTTGAAGGTGATAAGTTTATTTTGTAAAAAATAAAATAAACACATAACTCTGAAAATAAATTCTATTATTTTGGGTGGTAGGGGGTTCCAGTGGAGAGTAGCCTCATACTTCACAGAGAACAACAAAATCAATACAGATAAAATTGTAGACCTTCATATGTTCATGGCAAAGCAAAAAGTTTTCTCAGGTTTTCACTTCTAACCTGAACAGTGCAACAGCAAAGTGATGATGAAATGGTGTAGACATTTTCCTTCAAGATTGCCTCACAAGAATAAAACAGTAGCAGAATTGAAAAAAGTGATAATTGAATGAAATAACAGATAATTTGAGGTATCATAGTTTATAAGAAAAAACTATATGTATCTAGTTTAACCTGTCTACCCTCTCTTTTGAAACAAAAATTACATCTTCTAAAACATCATTAATTTATCACCCTTGTTAATAAAGTTTCAATTTGCAGGGTATTTTATGTCTTGTATTATACTTCCATGTGCATATGATATACATGAGTGAATAGTATTTTTGGCATTTTGAAATATCTTTTAGTGGATCTAAAATAGATTATATTACAATTGATTAGATATAATTATCTGAAAAGACACTTGCCAATGTTTTATATAATTACAAGTAGAAAATTTACCAAATTTGAAATTGTTTTAATAGTTGAAAAGTGATTATAATGTACTTTCTTTTCCAAAACTAATTGGAGGTTAACTACATAGCAAATCAGATTCTGCTTTTTTGACAGTGCATTTGATAAGGATATTTTTAATGAAGGTATTTTAGAACAGTGATCATGGGCCTGTCAGACTTGATGGCAGCTATAGAGTGATTGAGGGCAGTCAGGTACTACAAAAAGTGTGAACACAGACCTCCATTTTGTCAGACTTAGGTCAGAATTAGTCATAGGAATGAATGTGCTGAAATGTCATTTGAAATGGAATGAATGATGTATGAAAAGAAGAAAGCCCTTCTTTCCCCCCCCCCGATTTTTTTAAAAAAAGGAACATCTACTAGATGCTAGAACTGTTCATTATTACATAATTGAATTCTTTCCATAATTAGTTGTGATTAATTCTGTCATCTACATTTTCTAGCTCAGAAACGAAGTAGAAAAAAATGTTTAAACTTAGGCAAGCTATAGATTCCTTTTTATAATATAATCCTTTTTATAGTATTTCTATACTGGTTACCACTTTCATTCTTTAAATATGTCAATAACTCTCGCACAAATTTTAGCAACCCCGCTATCTGGAATATTCTTCCCTTAACTAGTATTACAGTTGCTCCATTTCTAGCTTTCAGGTTTCCCTTAAACTCCCATCTCCTCAGAGAAGCTCCTGCTCAGATCAGCAGCACCCCATCCTTGCCTCACAAGCTCTTTCCAATTCTCTGTAATACCACTTTCATCGCCATCTCTTTCATCATGGTCATTAATTTAGTCTGTTGGCTTCATTTCTAGAAAATTTGATACTGGATACATGGACATTGGCTTATTTTTCTTACCTGGTGAAATTATGACATTTACTGACTTCTCAACGAATTATCATGGAAAGAGGATTAGCTAGTGAATGGTAACATCAGACCATCTTTCCCTTTTTACCACATGCCTTCTGGAAACCAAGTTTCATAGAATCAAGAAGCAGGTTCGGACTTTCAATTATACAGGACTAAATTCCGTGAATTAAGAATAAAAAAATCTGGAGCCATACAAATACTCTATAATATAACAAGTAATGCTGCATCCATGATGCTGCATGCAAACTAAAGTAGGATGCTAAAATTAAGGGGATGTGGATGAAGAATATGCAGGACATTTTTGTACTGTTTTTATGACATTAAAAACTTAAGTCTAAGACTAAATGTTTGAAAAGTAGATGTAGTTTATAAACTAGATGTAGGTATTTGTGGTTTAAAAAGTAGACAGTTTAAAAACCGTCTCAATTTAAATGTTCTTTGAACCTCAAAAGGAATTCCTTTCACCTCTTAAACCAAAATGGAAAACAACCCCAATGTCCTCACAGATGTATAAAAACATACAAGAATTTCCTTAAAATAAAATTCTTTATTTAATAAATGTAAGTGAAATGTTCTTAATGAATTCAATGGAACCAAAATGTACTCGTTACACATTTTTGCCCCAATAAAATTATGTGTGCAGATGCAAATCAATGAAATGCTAGACTCTCTATGCTTGTAATTAATTCAATGGCAGTGGATGAAGTGTATCTATGCTTGAGGGGAAATTTTCTAATATGGTTTAGTGTAAAAATCCTACTTGTAATAAACAGAATGTTTATTTGACATAAAATTAGAGCCTCCGTTATCAGACCTTAAAAGGTGCACACATTCCTGATGAAAATGTATCTTGAAAGACTAGAACTGTATGCTCTGAGCTGGTGCCCGACTGAGCCACCAACAGGATCTGGCAGAAAGTGGCATCATCTGCCATTTGCTACATTTCTTCCTTGGCAAGAATTCTTCTCTTATAAAATGAACTTGGCCAACCTATCCTTGACCTTGTGAGACTATTATAAGAGTGACAGAATCTTAGACAAAAGGCATCCTGTCCCAGACCTGTACAGGAAAAAAGAGTTTACTCAGTTTATTTTAAGTTGGTGATGAGAATTATGACTAATATATATGATCTGTTCCAAAGCTCAGTGTGACCATTTTCATGTCTAACCAAACTATTGGCCTAACCCCCTAGAAATATACCTTTTTCTCCATCAATAACATTTTTTGTCGGCGCATGTCTAAGAGAAACACAAGAAGCACATGTACTCATCCAAAGGGGAGCTGTAGGAGTTGTATATTCCCCCACAGACTATTCCAAATCCAAATTTGAATGCCAAATTTGAACTCTGCGATAATTTATCATAGTTTTTAAAATTCATGTCAGCCCCCAAATTCTTGAACAGAAAAGAAAAGGACGACAAGTAGGTCCTGCTAGTAAAATAGTGTGCCAAGGAAGGAGGGATAATTCACAGGATAAACCTGTTGTAACCAGGCATGCTCATGGTTTGGTAGGTTACCACCAAGTCCACAGCTGGAAACCACCAGTCACAAGGAGGGAGAGAGATGCAAGTGTCTAAAGATGCTAAAGACTAACAGCCTTAGAAACCCCCAGGGGCAGTTCTGCTCTGTCCGATAGACTCACTATGAGTTGCAATTGACTTGATAGCTGTGAGCTTGGTTTAATTCGGTTTGATCTATTGGAATAGGAGATCACTGTTTGCAGCAACAAAGTGAAACTTAAACTGTCAGCTGAAATTTCTAAAATGAAATTTTATCTTAACAAGTCACACTGACATGAGCAGTTTACTGACATGCTACGACTGGAGGAATGGAGCCATTCAGAAAGGGACTATTTTTCTTCATAGACAGAGGAGATTGATCCACTCAAAAGGAGAGAAGTAAAATGGGACTTTGTTTTCCTCCCTAGTTCCCAGTCTGTGTTGAAACGGTGACGACTGTGTGAATCGTGAAGATATGGCACGGCATTTCCAAATGTCCTAAAATGCTTCTCAGAAGTGGCAATAAGACGTTGCCCTGATGTTTTTTACTGGATTCAAATATTGTTGAAAGAGCTTATCAACCTGGAAAGAAACCCTGACGGGATAGTAAGTTATGAGTTGACTGCTTACCTCAAGAGTCATGGTTTGAAACCATCAGCTGCTCCTAGGGAAAAAGATGAAGTTTACTGCTCTCCTAAAGATATACAGTCTAGGCTGAGCCCCGGTGGCGTAAGCGGTTGTGCGCGGGACTGCGGCCCACTGGGACGGAGGTTCAATTTCAGCAGTGGGGCTGCGCCTCCTTCTCCCACCACCAGAGAGCAGTGATGCCCCCCACAAAAAAAGATATACAGTCTAGGCTGAGCCCCGGTGCCGTAAGTGGTTGAGTGCTGAACTGCGGCCTGCGGGCTTGGTGGTTCAAATCCAGCAGTGGCTAGGTAGTGCCCATGACCACCAGAGGCAGTGATGCCCACACACAAAAAAAAAGATATACAGTCTAGGAGAAAGGTCTTACAGTGTCTACCTACAAGGGCAATACTACTCTGTTCCCAGAGGGTTGTTATGAGTCAGAGCAGAAAGATTCATCTTTGGTCAATAACACTTGCTATTTTGACATTCTTTGTATTTCTATTGTATGAAGAAAAATATTCCCTTTCAAACCCCAGTGGGCATTATTATCCATTTTATTTATAAGAAAAACGGTAAGCATATATTTAATTCAATAAAAATAAGTATCATTCTGGAACTAGAAAAGTTTCCTGTTATGCTATTTTAATTTTTAAATCAATTTTTAAAAGCCATAGCAAAATAATTTTTAAATCATTATCACCTTCCAACTTGTACTATATTGTCCTTACCAGATACTGTAATCTACATAAGCCACGGTGATCAAAACAGGGATATTAATATACATATAAATAAGATAGGGAGGTTGCATAGAAAATGTCAGTTTAATGGGACTTTAAAATTTGTAAAATCCAGAACATCACACAAAGTAGGTCACCTTTTCTTCCAAAAAGACTGGGGAAACAATTAATTAGCCCCATTTTCTTTCTACTACCATCATCATGCCTCATGATGAATGACTACCTCAATGGCAAACAATATGGTATAATGGAAAGACCTTGGGCTTTAAAGTCCGAAGACATTTTTGAAGTCAGTTTCCACAGTTCAATAGATATGTGACCTCAGTCCTCTGATTTAATCTTCATGAATGTACTTCTCACTGCATGTGCCTCGTGTAGAGATAAAATGGAGTCGTGTCTGTTAGCGTCTTTTCCACCCACTAGTAGGTACGCAATGGTCAAAGGACTGTCCTCTGGGTATAGCAACCAAGGAAAGTGTCTAACAGTATCACACAAGACTGTCATGGTGCTGCATAAAGGAGGAATCAGTTTGCAGTTTAAACCTCAAAAAAAAAAGTCACTCTTTAGCCCAAGAGAGTACAAAATCATTCTCCCCATGCCTCAGTGCGATAGAGGGCACAGCGTGGATGAACGATGGAACACAGACATAAAACAGAACACCAAGTTGGGAGGGGAAAAGAAGCACTATGCCTGAAGCATTAACTTAGCACAGCAGATGGTCTGCGGCATAAACTAGAAGGAATAAACCATTATAGAAATCCACTGGTAAGAAGATGAGATCTGGAAGAAAATTTTGAACAACATCAAAGGGATCATTACAAATCTTAGGGACCATGGAGGGAGACAAAGAGCTAGTCTTAGGTATCCAGGAACAAGCACTTCATTTTAATAGAGGAAGCAAGGTGAGGAACTCATTCAGAATCAAAAACAAAATGATTTCCTTAGTTTACCTGTCTGCATGGATGTATAATTTATTATTTTTTTAAATATATGTGTGAATTTAATTCTAGAGGGCATTCTCTTCTACTGCAACAAAATGATTATTGCTCTGATTCATGTATGTATTGTGCTGTCACTGCATGCCTTCAGGTTGGCTCCAATTCATAAGGACTCATAGCACCCTGCTCACAATTGTTATCATATTTAAACCTATTGTTACAGCCACTGAGCAAATGCTTCTTGCTTTTTTACAGCAACTCTTTCCTAAGCAGGCTTTCCATTTCTCTGGTCTGATCTCTTCTGATAACCTGTCTTAAGTGTGTGCGGTGAAATCTCCCATCCTTGTTTCTAAAGAGCTTTCTGGTTGCAGTTCTTTCAATAACACTGTAAGTAAAAGTCATCAATTCATCTCTAGTCTTCCTTATTCCTGATCTGTCGATCTTATAAGGTGACTGAAAATGCCATGACTTGGACCAGGCACACCTTAATCCACAAAAATGCTTACATATGTGTGTACGTAGATGTGATATGTGTAATTTTATATGTTATGTTTTTATGTAACATGTATATGATGTATATATTATTAAATGCACACAGATATCATTCTAAAGTATGGTATGATCTACTACATTGTCCCTGCCAAAGTTTGTCGGTTCATTAAGTGAGTGTCTGAATATTGAGTTATCGATACCTGTTTGTATGTCTTTGAACAGGAGGAATAAATCTTATGATTTATTTTAAAGGATTTGAGTTCAGTATCAGTATCAGTATCAATATCAGTATCAAGCCTGTGGTAGGCAAGAGAGACAAGCCCAGTGATACACATAAGATGCATGTATGTATAAGAGTTTATATTATGAAGTACTTATATCTCAAGAAAGCAGTCCAGCTCAATCCGACTCAAGTCCATCATCGCTAGACTAGTCCATAAGTCCCACTTCAGACTCATACAACCACATCCAATGATACAGAATGCAGGAAGACCGCAGACCCATGTGTGCAGAGTTGTGTGGAAACAAGGCAGGGTTTCGCCAACTCTCAGAGGGGCCATCAAGCAGGAAAGGAAAAGGAGAGATTCCCTCCACTCTCTTTATGAGCAAGACACAGACACACTCACAGGGAGGTACCATCAGGCTGTGACTCGATGGGCATGATGGATACTACCCTATACTTTTATATCGCTTCATGTTGACTTAAATTTAACTATCCCGCAACCTTATGGCTAAAACACGGGTTTTGTAAGAGAATGTCAACAAACATACAACCCAGAAGTTTATTTGAAGGGTTAGCTACGCTAAATTACACCTCAGCTACTGAAATATCTTGTACAAAACATGGTGCTCCTCTATCTTAGAACACTTGTGAGCTGTAACATTTATGAGATACCCATGGAGGGAGGTAGTCTGGGTAGACCAGAAAAACAAATGCATGGAGACGTGAATAAGTATATAAAGGAGAGGTTTCTATGTAAAAGCAATTGAACATTGAGAAAACATCCCTGTCCAGTACAGATCAGGTCCATAAATCTGATACTAGCCCATCGGTCCAACAGCAATCTCTAACGTTCTCTTCAGAGGCACAAAGCACATGAAGCGTTGTCAAATACTGGACAATCACAAGCCAATGGGTAGAAAGTCCTTGGATCCAGTGGTACTGGATACATGTTAGCGCTGGCAGATGTCTCTGCATGGCTTCTCCTGCACCCTGGGCTCCATCAAGGTTGGTCCTTTTGTCTTGTCAGCTGCTATGTCTCCCATGGTGTGAGAAGAGAGTCTCCCACCTCCAAGGAGGAAAAACTGGAATTCCCAGAATCCTGAGGGGAAGATGCTGCCCACACAGAAGCCTCATTAGCTATGACCTGATTGACAGGCTAGACTCCACCCCTACATGTTTAATCCTTAAACCAACAATTACATAACTACCACAGAGGGGAATTTGTGTTATTGATTCATGAATTGGAATCACTTCATTTAAACATGTCAGTTTCACAATCAATAGCTGCTATGGCATACAAAGGATGTCCTTATGTCCAAATGTAAAATGTGTAAATAATTGTATATATATAAGTGATGACTGTTGGAACCTAGCATTAAGTATGTCTTTAGAAGTTTTTTGTTTTCTATAATCTCACAATCATCACCATCACCAAGTTACAAAACTATAGAGGGATTTCTGTCATCAGTGTAAAGGGCCATGGTAGTGCTGTGGTAAAAGATCTCAACTGCTAATTGAAAGGTTAGCAGTTCAAACCTACCAGCCTCTGGTAATCCACTCTGATCTCTTCTGTCCCCATGGTTTCTGTCAGTAAGTTTGTCTGAGCACCAGCAGCATGACCAAGTTGGATTTTTAATTCTCCTCCATGAATAAGAATTATTAGCATTTGTTAAATGCCTACTATGAACCAAAGAGTGTTCTGGATTTATTTACCTACAGATTTTAACATTCTTATATGTTCTCCATATTAAACTCATATATATTAAATACTCATAAAAAATCCGAGTACTTTTTTCCTTACTCTTTTTTTTTTTTCATTCAATGAAACTGGTATCCAGAAATGCTGAATGGCTTGTACAAGGTCATGGGAACAAGTGATGTTGAGGCCTCTTTGAACTCAGTCTCCTCACTCCAGAGTCTCCATTGTCAACTACTATGCTCTGCTTAAAGCATCTATCTTTGTGTATTTGTTTCCCGTATTTCATTACAAGTGCCCTCCAGTGAAATCATCTGTTTCTGGAGTTGAAATTTAGCTTAACCAGCTGATCCAGGGATTTGTTCTTTAATTGTACTTGTCCACAACATTTACACAGATCTGATAAAGATATTGATCATTTAAGGCCCATGAATATCCTGCTCCACTTCATGTGATACCAAGTATAGCATTTCACATTCCTTTCTGCTGTGCACAGAGCCACGAGTTGATTTTAAAGGGTTATGGTAGCATGAAACCTGCTTTCAGACAATCAGCTTAAGTCATTGGCTCTTCAGTGTTATCCTATTTATATCAGTTCATTATATTGTACTTAATATGAAATTACAATGACTTACTCATAAGTGCAGCTTTCTTCAACTTAATTAGACACTGAAGAATTATTAAACATTTGACAGCATATTGTACATTTGATCTTGGCATTGAATTCTCATTGATATTAATGTGCACACTATGTAATATAACATGTTCCTCTGACAAAGAACTTATGTCTTTTATCTCAGTTTAACAGCTTTTTGGCTGTTTGGTTATCTAGGATGTTTAGTGCATAAATGTTTTTTTACAAGTTAGAAGTTGCTCTTAATGAAAGATAACACATTTTGAACAGAAGAGGAACAATGTAAAGCCCATTTCTTCTGGAAAAACAGTTATATGTGTCCTCAAATTTATGTGCCATGAATAATGGGATGGATCATTGGTATTACTTATTTGTATCAGTTTTTTCATCCCTAAAAGAGATGAATTAAGCAGGGTGGTTTCCTTTCCTTTAAATATCAACACTTTAATGATTTATCAAACTATTTTTGTAAGTTACATGAGAACTATTCATATTCCTTAGTCAGAGATCACATTTCAGCAAACACAAATGCTTCCCAGTTCTGGCTTGCTTTTCTGAAGTCAGAGGATTTGAATTCTTTCATGGTTAATCTGGAAAGTCCCTGATTGGTGTAATTAATTCTACTTGTCAAGTAATCTATAGGAGCCCTGGTTACATACTTGTTAAAGACCTTGACTGGAAGCTTGGTGCTTGAAATTATTAGCAGCTTCATTTTACAAAACCCACAACTCGTTTGCAACACAAAAAGCAACTATACACATGGACTTCTACAGATAAAATACCCAGAAATCAAGTTGACTACATCTGTGGGAAGACAGGATAAAGACGTTCACTATCAGCATCTAAACTAGAGTGGGTACAAACTTTGTACCCAAATCATCAATTGTTCATATATAGTTTCAGGAAAAGCTGAAGAAAATTAAAACAAGTCTACCAAGAGCCAAAATATGACTTTACATTTTTCCCACCTGAATTAAAAGAACATCTGAAGTACAGATTTGATTCATTAAGCACTAATGACAGAAGACCTGATGGGTTATGAAAGGGCACAAGAACATCATTCATGAAGAAAGCAAAAGGTCATTAAAATGAGAGAAAGAAAAAAATCAAAGTGGATGTCAGAAGAAACTCAGAAACCTGCTATTAATCATAGACTAACTCAAACAAATGGAAGAAAAACTGAGGTCAAGGAGTTAGATAGAAAATTTTAAAGAGAAGATCAAGAAGACAAAACCAAATATAACAAATGTGCAAGATGTTAGAATAAGAAAAACAAAAGGAAAGAACACACTTAGCTTATCAGAATTTAAAAGAACTCAACAAAAGATGCAAACCTCAAATTGCAATTTTGAAAGATCCCTAGGGCAAAATGTAGTATGATGCAGGTACTTACTGGAAAAGACAGACGGAATACACGGTCACTGCATCAGAACGCATTCATTCACAATCAACCATTTCAGACAGTCATGTATGAGTGATGCTGAAGGAAGAAGTTCAAGCTGCACTGAATGCATTGGCCCAAAACAAGGCTCCAGGAATCGATGGAACACCCATTGAAATGTTTCAAAAACCTGAAGAAGCGCTGGAAGAACTCACTCATCTATGCCTGGCCAACTGACAAGAAGAGATCTGTATTGGTGTCCAGTTCAAAGAAAGATGAACCTACATAGTATTCAAGCAATAAAATAATATGGTTGATATCAAACACAAGTAAAATCTTGCTAACGATCATCCAACGTTGATGAGGAACTGTCAGATATTCAGCTTGAATGCAGAAGAGAACGCTGAGCAAGGTATATCACTGATAATGACAGATGGACCTTGGCTCAATATAGAGAATAACAGAAATAAGTTTACTAGTATTTCATTGACTGTGCAAAGACATTTGACTGTGTGGATCATAATAAACTGTGGAGAACCCTGAAGAATGGATACCTTTTATTGTTCTCATTTGAAACATATACATGAATCAAGAGGCAGTTGTTCAATCAAAACAAGGGAATACAGCATGGTTTAAAATCAGGAAAGGTACACATTAAGTTTATAGTCTCTCACTATATCTGTTCAATGTGTATGCTGAGCAAATCATCAGAGAAGCTGGATTCTATGAAAAAGGTTGTGGCATCGGGATTGGAGTGAGAGTTATTTAACAACTTGCAATACACAGGTGACACAATCTTGCTTTTTGAAAATGAGAAGGAATTGAAGCACTTGCTGATGAAGATCAAGGACCTTTGCCTTCAGTATGTATTACAATTCAATATAATGAAAGCCAAATCCCTCAATACTGAAGGTAACATCATGATCAATGGAGAAAAGGTTGACATTATCTTGCTTGGATCCACAATCAATGCACATGGAAAGAGCAGACAATATTTCAAAAGTAATTCTGCATTAGGTAGCTCTGCTACACAAGACCTCATTGGATGATTGAAAAGCAAGGAAGTTTCTTGAGGACTAAGGTGTGGCTGACGCAAACCATGGTAATCCCCATTGCATTATATACACGTGAAAGTGGGACACTGAATAAAGAAGACCATAGATGAATAAATGCATTTGAATTTTGGTGCTTAAGAAGGATATTAAAAATACCATACGCTGAGCCCCGGTGGCGTAAGTGGTTGAGTGCAGGACTGCAGCCTGCCAGGTTGGCGGTTCAAATCCAGCAGCAGTTCATGGGCAGTAGCAGCGCTGGGTAGCTCCCACAACCACCAGAGGGGCAGTGATGCCCCAAAAACAAAACAAAACAACAAACAAACAAACAATATTTGGGCTGAGCCCCGGTGGCATAGTGGTTGTATGCGCGACTGCGGCCCACTGGGACGGAGGTTCAATTCCAGCAGTGAGGCTGGGACTCCTACTCCCACCACCAGAGGGCAGTGATGCCCCCCCCCCAAAAAAATACCATAGACTGCTAAATGGACAAACAGATTGCAGTTGGAAGAAGTAAGGCCAGAATGCTTCTTAGAGGCAAGGAAAGCAAGGCTTTATATTACATACTTTGAACATACTTTCAGGAAAGACCATACCCTGTAGAAGACTATTGTGTTTGGTAAAGTGGAGGGACACTGAAAAACAGAAAGGCCCTTGACGAGCAGAATGGTGAGGAAGGTGCAGGACCATGTAATGTTTCATCACTATTACACCTCACACTATCGACCATGGAAGAATTGGTCTGTTTCTGGAAAGATTGACAGATTTAGAAAACCAATGGAGCCGTTCTACTCCAGCCATATGATCACAATGAGTCAGAATTGCTGGATAGCAATGGGTTTAGTTTCTTTTGGGGGTTTGAACCACTTTTGATTGGGTAATTGGGATATAACCTAATGTTGGAGGCTGGAAACCAGTGGCACTACAGAAAAAAAACAAACTTGACCTGTTTTGTCTAAATTATACCCGAGAAAACTTCATGGTGCTGTTTGACTCTAACATTGAGGGTTTCCATCTGTCAGAATCAATTCAATATTAGCATGAATTTTATTTTAGGTTCGTTTTACGTTTTGGTTTTCCTTTGGGGTTAGTACAATACAATACTTCCTTATGTTTTAAAGTCTACAAAATGTTTATTTTTATATAAAGACATAATTGAGAGCCCCCTCTATCCAGCCCGCTGCTTCTCATGGCCTGTGGGTCTAGCAGAACACTGCTCAGATCCTGATGCCCAGGCTGCTGGTGCTTCGTGGCCATTTTCAAGAGATCCACGATGAAGGCTTGCTCCATGTCCACCATCACCATCACCACCACCACCACCCCCAACCACTGCCTGCATTGTCTGTGGAACCTGAGCGGTCTGTGAATTCAGTCATCCCAGCCCTCCTGGCCCAAGCGACTGGTGCTACCCAGGACTTAGAAATGGAAACAATACTGCCCCTCTGTTAGCACTGCTGGTACAAGCTGAAGACAGTGGCTGGCAGTCCCCAATCAGCACAAACTGAGCAGACCATGCAGTCAATGCAGCTAGTGACCTCTGACAGTAGCCCACCCTGCTTCTTGAGTCCCCAGCTACTCCAATCTACACTGCAACACCTCTTTAGCCACATCACGGACCTGGCCATCTCTGTCCACTTGGCTGCATGCATCACATGTTACAACCACCCCCAGTGACACCAGAATGGTGCATAAATTACTAGCCACGTCAATAGTTACTACAAGAACTCAAGAGAAACAAACCACAATGTCTAAAGAGGATCTGAACTTAAAGATGCCTATAGAAGAAGCAGACTTTCAACCACCATAGGAAGAAATCTGCTTAGAGTCATGCAAGATATGAGAGAATTAAGAAAGAAGAAGGATGAAAAAAATATTATAGAATACACTCTGAAAGGAAATACAAGAGTCAAGGGACGAGACAGAAGAAACAAAGAAAACGGTAAAAGACCTTACCAACAGACTTGAATAAGTCTATATTCATATCAGTGACCTTGAAGTTAGACAGAATTCAAAAACGTAGAAGACAATCAAACAAGAGAATCAAAGAAACCAAAGAAAACTTGAGATCAATGAATGACACAATAAAGAGGAACGATATGCAAGTAATTGTGCAACGTTTCTCAAGCTGGGGGTCACAACTCCTTTGGGGGTGGAACAACCCTTTCATAGGTGCTGCCTAAGACCATAGGAAAAAACATTTCTGATAATCTTAGAAACCACTCCTCTATCTGTCTCCCAGTGGATCCGCCCACATGCAGATATGCCCACAAATGAGAGTACCTGCATGAAGACCCATGCTACACCAGGCTTCAAGACAAAATTTCGTTTATTTGTAATAGAAATAAATATTTCACAATATAAAATTACATATATAATTACATTTCTGTAATTAATCATGATTCTTTGATTATGTTCAATTTGTAACAATGAAAATACATCCTGCATATCATATATTTACACTATGATTTGTAACAGGAGCAAGATGACAGTTATGAAGTAGCAATGAAAATAAGTTTATGGATGGGGGTCATCACATAATTCAGGGTTGAGATTAATGAGTGAGAAAACAAAAAAAAATGAGGAACTGCATTAAAGGATCGTGGCATTAGGAATGTGGGAAAACACTGCAATTGGGTTACTGGAGCAACACAAATCCAAAAAATCAACAGCCAAATTAGCAAGAGGATTCCTGGAAGAAAAGTCCCCCAAGTTATGAAGGAGAACCAAATAACCATCCAGGAAGTAGAGAGGACACCAATTAGACTGAACCCCAAGAAGAAATCACCATGACATTTAGAAGTCAAATTATCCAACTTTGAAGAAAAGGAGGAAATCATAAGACCAGCAAGAGGAAAATGTGCAGTCGCTTATCAGGGTAATGAGATAAGATTACACTCAACAGAAACTATGAGGAGGAGAGAATGGACTAGCATTTTTTGAAAGTTGAAGGAGAATAATGCTAACACAAGATCCTCTACTCTGCCAAACTCTGATTCAAAACCGGAGAGAGAAGAGTTTTCCTACATCAGAAAAAGATTAGGAAATATGCTTTAAAAAATCCCAAAACAAAAATCTAGCATTACAAAAATTACATTCCAACTCACTTTGGACAGAAGACCAAGATCCACAGGACACAAACATGAGACCATTGAAAAGTGTAACACTCACCTGAAACCAGCACACATACACATGTCCAAGATATCTTTAACCCAATGGTAAAAGTACGGCGAGAATGAATTTCCCCACACAGACACAACACACAGCTAAGGAAGGAGGTAGGAAAACATCTACTACTAAAGGTATGTGATGACAGCAAAGAATCCACAGATGTATGTAATTACTCTGAATGTCAGTGGTCTGAAATCATCCATTAAGAGAAAAAGACTTTCAGACTGGATCAGGAAACAAAACCTATCAATCTGTTGTCTGGAAGAGACACATCTACAGATCACAGACAAAAAGGCTGAGGATCAAAGATTTGTGAAAAGTATATCAAACTAATGAAAATCTAAAATAAGCAGCAGTTGCTATTCTAGTCTCTGACAAAATCAATCTCAATGTGCAGAACATAACTAAAGATAAGTATGGACACTATGTAAGACTCAAAGAATCAGTAGAACAAGAGTCAGTGAGCATAATAAACATGTACATGCCCAATGAGAGACCCGTGAAATTCATAAGTCCATCAAAACATGAAACAAGAAATCAAAAAATCAATAAAAATAGTAGATTTCAATACAATGGTCTTCATGAAAGACAGATCAATGAGAAAGAAACTCAACAAAGGGACTAGAGAACAAGCTGTGCAATTATGCAACTTCACCTGATAGGCATACTGAGAGTTCTCAAAATAGTATATATATATATATTATATATATTATATATATTATATATATATTCAAGTTCACCAGTACATATTCAAAAATTGACTACATCCTGAGACATAAATCAACTTTGAGTAAATTCAAACATATAGAGGTCACTCAGACTTATTTCTTGGCCACCATGACATAAAACTGAAAATCAACAAAATAAAACAAAAATATAAGTACAAATGCTTGAGGGATGAATAGCATACTTCTTCAAAACAAGTGGTTATTGGTCCAAAGTAGAGACAAAATTAGAACGTTTCTAGAAACGAATGAGAATTTAACATACCATAGCCTATGGGATACAGAAAAGGACTTATCAGAAGATGCTTGATAGAATAAATGCACATATGAAGAAGGAAGAGTCTGTCCCTCTCTCTCACTCTCTCTCTCCCCGCCCCCGCCCCCCCCCCCAGAGTGGAGTTGGGGTGCCTATCTACATAAGATAGGCAGGACAAACAATCCCATGGAGACTGTGACAGAAACAACAGTTGAATGGGGTTTGGTGGTGTGGGAGGGGAGAAAGCAGGGGGGAAGGAAGTGTTGAGCCAATAATGACAGGCGCAGGTGATTAATAGGGGTTATAAAATTGACAGTGAGAAGAGTATAGCATTCCTGGGCTGGTTAGATCAACCGCAAATGTCTGAGAGGAATTAATGAGTGTAAGCATAATAGTGGGGCAGGAGGAAAGAAAAAAGAAGAAAGCAAAAATGTATACATAGAGGTATGAATATAGATTATACATGCATAAATAACAATATAAATATAGGTGTATTCATCAACATATGTACATAAATGTAACTTCAACAAGGAAGCAGAGGGATTTTGGGCATCTACTAAAATCTCACCTAAGTACAAAGACAGTCTGTTCTAAAAATGTGGCATTTTAGGCTACTCACCCTCCTGAAATGATCTCTGAAGGCAAAGTGGATGCACAGCAAATGTGAAGAAAGTTCATGGTGCCTGGCTATTAAAAAATATAGCATCTGGGATCTTAAAGGCTTGTAATCAAACAAGCGGTCTTTGAGCAGAGCAAGAAAGCCCGCATGGGAGAAGCACACAAGCCTGTGTGACCATGAGATGTCAACTAGAATGGCTATCAGAAGTTCAAAAGCAGTCAAGTGGATGTGAAGGGGCATGGACAAAGTGGGGACCCAAAACACACCTGCTAAAAATTGAACAGGTCTACAAAGAGAGGTTGCATGGGGAAAGTAAGGGGTGGTGAATTCAGGCTGTGGAATAGCACTGATGAAACTCATAACTGTTCTCTGGTTCTTTAATATTGCCTCCCCTTACTATTAAGGCCTATGTTTCACCTCCTTAGTGCTATTAGCGCTACCTAGGTTCAAGTGTTTCAATAAGATCATTTGATATAAGAATGCCAGGATGGATGACCCTACAGAAACAGCAATGGGAGCAATGATTCCCTGAGGATATGGGGAAACAGGGGAGGGGAAGGAAGGTGTCATAGCAATGATGACTGTATAACTCCACTCAAGTTGAGCCCATAATAGAATTGTAGGTGAAAAATATAGAATAGAATATTAATAATAATATAACAATAGAAACAAGGGTTTGGGGGGAGGGAGGATAAAAGGAGTGTTGACATCAAAGCATTCAAGATGAAAGAAAATATTTTGAAAATAGTAGCAATTGTAAAATTATGTCCAAACTATTTGAATTATAGAATGTCATGACATCTGTAAAAGCACGCAATAGAATGATGAGTTAAAATTTTTCATGAAATAAAAAATAAAATGATTGCATGGATGACTAAGTTGGAGGACTTAGCCCTCCTTATTTTATTTTTTAAAACATAAATGAGAAGTCAAGTTGATTAATTAGAGTTTAATAATATTTTTAAATGAATTCAATTTGTTTGCAAATAGCAATTTAGCAAACTAGGCCATTCTTACATGATGACAAATACATACGTGACAAAAACCAACAAAGACGATCACTGACATCTAGTTGACGTCAACTCAGAGTGATGCTGTAAGACAGGATAGAATGGCTCCATGAGTTTCCCAGATCGAAACTCTTTATGAGCATAGAAAGCCTCATTGTTCTCACCTGGAGAGACCGGTGATTCCAAGTGCTGACCTTGCAGCACGCCAAAGCAGCTCACGTAGATGTGACAGAGGAGCAGGTAAATATTTAGCTCAGCTTCTAAACAATTTTGGAATTACTTTCAGCAAGGCGTACTCTGATAGTCTTATTTAAACATGCTTTAAGCTACTTGAATTTGCCATACAATTGTAGTTTACTACAAATTCAGCATACTAAACTTTTTTAATTACAATTTCATCCTCTGAATTTAACTTATAGTGTTAGCGCATTCAAGAGGTGGTTATATCTGCATGCACTGTGGGGCAGAGTTGACTTTAGTGGTCTGAAAGGCATATCACATTTATTCTGTAAGGTAGTTAAAGGTCTCTTAAAGGTCTTACTCCACTTGTGGAATGAATTTCTTATTGTGCATGAATTCGGAGTGTAACACATTTTTTTTCCTTGAGATGTGGTTTATTTTCAAAGAGAGAGTAAGTGAAAAAATTCACTGCTACATAGTGGAAAATCTTTCAATTAAAAAAAACACTTTTCTATTCATTATGCAGGGAATAATTTCAGACAGGTTCTACTTATCTAAATAGTTGTGGAAGGAAGGCAATATGAATGCTGAAATTTGACCATCAGGGGAAAAGCTACATTTAAACTTTAAAATAAAAAAAAAAGAATGATGCCAATGAATCCTTCCACATTCAACTACGGTCTCTAGAACACATAGAGGGGGCTTCAAAAAATTCATAGAATGAAATTGTTTCACAAAGTTCATGTAGCATGCTTGTAAAAGAAATAAGTTGCAAAAATATAATTTAAAGTCCAGTTGTTATTGCTTAGATTATTATCACAAAATATTTGTTTGCATGAATATTTTAAAATTTGTTTTAAATGAATTGACAAATTAAGCCTTTCTAAATGACACTCTACAAAGATTTTCCAATATTGTATATGTTACTCTTCTCAACCAAAATAATCTTAGCATTAGTATTCTTATTAGCTCCCAAATAAACTAGCATGAATATTAACTATTATTTTACACCACATTTTTATGGTTAGAGAAATTGAAGTGCTGGAATACTTTGCATATGTAGCTTTTAGGTGGTGGGGAGGAAGAGGTGAAGGTATACAGATGATCACTTTTATATTGAACAATTTGTACAGATTTTGTTACATCTTATTCATTACAAGCTCATCACCTATACTGATTCTTCCTTTTATTTCCTTTTTTTTTTGGGGGGGGGGGGGGGGGGATCGGGAAGGCAACAGCCATCACTCCTCATTTTTTTATTCTCTCCAGACAATGGGAAGTTCATGTACATGGTATGAATAAACACATTGCCTCCCGTTCTTATGTATAGAATGTTGATGGCTCTGCTTGTAAAAAGATTTTGTTCTTCATACTTTCCCAACTTTGCTGAATTTTGTCCTTGGGTGAATGCTGTATCTGTTCTCAAATAGTTGAGTACTTTATAGTGTGTATACGTCACTAAAGTAATTGTTTCTCTTAAGCATTTGAGTATTGTCTAGTGAAAATTGAACCACAAAGGTGAATAGCTTTTCAAACCTGAAGAAGGACCTATAGTTGGCAGGTGTCATTGCATGGACTCTGACCCCGAGCTTCCTTAAGTACTTTAGAAAGAAACACGACCCAGCTGCGTTCAATCCTCACAACTGTCCTGTGCCTGAGCCCATCGTGGCAGCCACTGCCTCAATTCATCTTATTGAGGGCCTTCCTCTTGCTTGCTGCCTGTCCACTTTACCAAGGGGGATGTCCTCCTCCAGGGACTGGTTTTTCCTTGACAGCATGTCCAAAGTATGTAGGAGAAAGTCTTGCCATCCTTGGCTCTAAGGAGCACTCTGAGTGAACTTCTTCCAAAACTGATTTGTTTGTCCTTTCATCAGTCCATAGTACTTTCAAGATTCTTTGCCCATACCATTCTTCTATCCTCCTTATTCACTGTCCATCTTTCACATATATGTAGCATGGAGCAATGGAAAATACCATGGCTTGAGTCAGCACACCTTCGTCCTCAAAGAAATATCCTTGTTCTTCAATACTCTAAAGAGTTCCTGTGCAGCACTTTAGAGTTACCTAATGCAACTCACCTTTTGTACTCTCTCATCTACTGCTTCTGTGAGCATTGATTTTGGATGCAAGCAAGATGAAATCCTTGACAATTTCAAACTTTTCTCCATTTTTATGATATTACCTATGGATCCAACTGGGAGGAATTTTGTTTGCTTTCATTTAATTTTCATCCATACTGAAGGCTGCAATCCTTGATCTTCATCTGCAAGGATTTAAGTGCTCCTCACTTTCAGCAAGCAAGATTGTATTATGGGCATATTTGGGGTTGTTAAGAAGCCCACCTGTAATCTGATGCTGAAATATTCTTCATATAATTCAGCTTCTCTGATGATTTGCTCTTAATAGAGATTGAATAAATGTGATGAGAGGCTACAACCCCAACTAATACCTCTCTGCATTTAAACCATATTTATGAATTAAGTGTGTTTCCTAGTCCGATCATACTATGTTCAAACTTTCTCTTCATAATTGTTTATCTTTTCTTATCATTACTGGGTGTTTTGCTTATGGTTTTAATGAGAATTTCTTCAATGTGCTCTAAATATTTTGCCCATTCTATGACTTATTTTAGGAATAAGGTGAGGCAGTGATGGTTCAGTGGTAGAATTCCTGTCTTCACTCAGAACACCTTGGTTTTATTCCCAGATCATGTATCTCATATGCAGTCACCACCTCCTAGTGGAGTTTTGTGTGTTTCTGTGATACTGAGCAGATTTTAGCAGAGCTTCCCAATTAAGTTGGATTAAGAACAAAGGCCTGGATGTCTCCTTCTCCAACTACTTCTTTTCTTTTTTTAATTCATTTTATTGGGGACTCATACAGCACTCATCATAATGTATACATACATACATACATACATACACACGTTGTGTCAGTAGTTACATCTTTTCTGGGATGGGGTGGGGTTCTTTTTTTTTTTTGTGAGAAGTAAGCCAGTTTTATAGGGCAAGCAAGTTTAGGCAATTAGCATATCGTGATCTTCAAAATTAACAAGTGAATGGCAGCACAGCTGCAAGTCTGGCTTCATCCAACTACTTCTTAAGCCAACAGTGATGAGACAGGAGCAAGCGGATGTCATTACACTGGGCATGGGATTGCAAAGTTTTAGAATCAGCTTCAGGACAGCTAACACCAAGAATGTCGCTTGAATGGTATTTTTATCTAGAGTTATATTGGCATATCCATGTATTTTTTTCCTCTGACTTTTGTATGCACATGAAGACTTACCTCACTACAAGTTCAAAGCATAGTTTTCTTTAAAACATTAGCAATTTAAAAAGACATTTATCAATCCTGTCTGTACTCTAAGGAGTTCTGGTGGCACAGTGGTTCATTGTTGGGCTGCTTACTATGGTTTGCAGTCACCAGCTGCTCAGGGGTACAGATACAGGGCTTTCTCCCCCCGTAAAGAGTCATCGTCAAGGAATGGCACAGGAGCAGTTCCACCCTGTCTAATGGGTTGGCATTGACTTAATGGCAGTGAGCTTTGTTTGGATTTGGTTTTGACACATGCTTTAAAAGGAGCGCCAATGGTAGAGGTTAAATTACTAATCTGCACTCTAGAAAGTCAATGAGTCAAAGTGACCAGGCACTCTGCAGGAGGAAGGTGTGTCTGCTTCCGTCAAGGTGGACAACTCTGGAAATCCAGTGGGGCAGGTCTACCCTCACAGGTTGCTATGAATCAAAATAAACTCCACCACAGAAGTTATACAGGCTTTATTAGATATGAAAATCTGTATATATTTCCATATGGTTGAGTAATTTTTGCTATACCATGTATTAGGTAATCTCTACTACCACTGATGTCATCTTTTTATAAAATACTAGAATATACTAGATACCTAATTTAGTGTATTTGTATGTTCCCATGTAAACATTTTCTAGTCCATTTTTAATCAGCGCTGATGCAAACCTAAATTTATGTCTTGTCCATTATGTTTTTATGATTCTAGCTTACTTTTTAAAAAGGTAGATTTAAGTGCTGAGTGTTCTGGGAGGAAGATGTGATGGTAAACTTCCTGAATCTACATGTGCCTGAAAGTGTCTGTGCATTTTATTCCCAGATTTGAGTGGTTATTTGACTGTTGAGAATACTACTAAAAGTTCCTTTCAGCCTATCCCATTCATTCTACTTGTATTAAATGCCGCCAGTGCAAATCTGATGTTAATATTTGTCTTCTACTTCTCAGCTCTTAGGATTTTCTGTTTCGGTCTTTCTCTTGATTTCTGGTACTCTACATACTTTCAATGTCATTTTTTGAAATTTCACTTTGCTGAGCACTGAACAGTCTCAAAACTTGTATCTTTATTCAGTCTGCTGGCATCCTACTTGTGTTCCTATTCCTTCTATTCTTCTTTTCTCAAGTCCTTATTTGAATTGGCTCTGAAAATTCTCTCCCTATCCTATGTGAAATTTTCTTGAATATGATATACATGTTTATATTTTCATGATACTGGGAACACTTGTCCCCTCCAACCAACCGATTAAGTATCCCTCACTTAAATCCATTTTGTTATTCTTTTTATTTAACATAATGAAGTTCATTTTCTGCCAATAATTAAATGATTAATTTAAATGATCTTTTCTATTGATTCTTTCATTCCCCTCAAAATAAAAATGCAATTCCACAGCCTGCACTTATTTTCCCTGCTTACTTAGAGGCATTTTTTAAAATGATCACTTGTTCAAAGTATTCATTTTCCTTGAATTTTATGATATAATTTTTGGACTTAAGTTACTTGAGACTGTGTGCACACATATGCTTCTTAAAAAGCAAGCACCAAGCTTACTGCTATCAAGTTAAGTCCAACTCATTGTGACCATGTAGGTAGCCTACAGTAGAACTGCCCCTTCTGGTCTCTAAGATTATGAACCTTTACAGGTGTATAGACACCCTCATCTTTCTCTCATGGAGTGACTGGTGGGTTTGAATCATTGTCCTTGTGGCTAGCAGATCACTTTATAGTTCATTCCACCACCGGGCACCAGATGGGCTTATATATTGGTACGTTTTAGCAAAAGTAGCTCTGGGGCATATTCACCAGCCAAAGACTGAATAGAAAATTTCCAAGGGCAGCTGGAGGAAGCAGAGTAAAGTGTTATGATAAAATGTGAAAAGACCTAGAGTTAGAAAACCAGCAAGGAAGAAACCCTCAACATATCTTAAACTGAAAGAACTAAAGAAAAAAAAATCAGGTTTTGAGTTGCCTTATCAAAAAATTCTATGGGCAAATACTGAATGATGCAGGAGGTGTCCATAGAAGATGGAAAGACTACAGAGAATCACTGGACCAAAACAAGTTAGTCAACTGTGTTAGTCCAGGTAGACTAGAGAAACAAATTCATAAGCACGCATGTGTATAAGAAGGAGAGGTTTATCTACAAGAGCAACTGTACATTAAGAAAACATACCAACCCACTCCAGTCCAAGGTCATAAGTCTAATATTAGCCCATATGTCCGATACCAATTCATAGATTCTCTTCAGACTCATGAAGCACATGAAATTATGCTAGGACAATCACAGGCCAGTGGTGCAGAGTCTTGTGTATCCAGTAGTGGTAGAAGCATCTCAGCACTGGCAGTGAACTCTCTGTGGCTTCTCAAGCATCTCAGCACTGGCAGGAATCTCTGTGTGACTTTTCCATCTTCAGAGGTCTGGTTCCATCAGGGTAAGCCCATGTGGCCTCCCCTCCGGGATGTCTTACAGAGAGTCAGCCTTGTTTCTTGTCTGTAGAGCATCTCCAAGAGATTGAGCAGTAAGTCTCTCACCTCCAAGGGGGAAATATGACCAGATTCCCCAGAATTCTCAGAAAAATCCCATGCCCACACAGAAGTCTCATCGGCTATCTCCAGATTGACAGGCTAGACTCCCCCACTACACTCTTAGTCATCAAATTTACACCAGATTAGGTAACTGCCACATCAACATTCCACCATTTCTATAAGTAATACATGAGCAAAAGCCAAGGATACTGAAGGAAGAAGCCCAAGCCTCACTAAAAAGCATTAGCCCAAAACAGGGCTCCAGGAATTGAAGGAATACTAATAGGAACTGGCTACTGGTGCAGGAAGAACACTCCTGCCTTCTGCTGATAGTCATTCCTTCCTTGGTTTACAACTAATGCAATAGGATACCATGCAGGACTTTAAATGAACTGCAAGAATGCATATTGCATTGTAAAACACCAAAAACCATAATATTTTGTGTCTGGATAGTTGTTTGATATAACTATCATGAAATGATATAACTGTGGACTGCTAAACTTAAAAGCAACTTTATGTTACTGGAAAGTAAGGGATAGGTAGGAGAAAAGCAAGGTGTATAAAAGGGAAGGAAATAAGATGAAAGCTATAGGCTGCGTGTTGACTATTTGTTTATACCTTTTTTTTTAAAACAAAATACACAATTTATTTTCAAAAACGAGTTTCTAGATGGGCCAAATAGTTAAGAATTCCACTACTAGCTAAAAGATTGATGGTGTTAACCCACATTGAAGACAAACCTGGCAATCTCTTTTGAAAAGTTAGAATCACAGATTGTCGATGGGCGACAGCTCCACTGTGACACGCATGGAGTCAGTAGGACCGAATAGACCAGTCAGCAACTAACAAAACCTTCTAAAATCAATGCCCTGTTTCAGGCTTGTTGTGACTGGAATATGTATTTGCCTCGGGTCCCTTTATTTTAAGAGAAACATTGTTTATTGAGCCTCAGTGGCATAATGTTTGTGCGCGGGATTGCGGCCCACTGGGTTGGAGGTTCAAATCCAGCAGCAATGCTGGGCCTCCTACTCCCACCAACAGAGGGTAGTGATGCCCAAATATCAAAAAAAAAAAAAAGAAGAAGAAGAAGAAGATAGCAATGGCCACACCTGAATTCTTCTGTCTCCCATTATTACTCTGATTTGTTCTCATTTGTAGAATAAATGGCTATTTTCTAATCAGTACGTCTACCCAAAGATTTTCATTTGACATATTTTCATACAAACTCTGTTCACAAAATCTTACAGAGTCATAAGTAATCATATATGAAATCATACTGAGTGTTGTAGAACAATTATCTCAAAACATAATTGTATCCAGATCACTTTTAAAAATACATAAAATGGAATAGCATTGCTTTGAGTGCCCATAAACTAATATTTTAAAGCTACAGTTCTACTCCTAGAAAGAGTAAAAAAGATGTTTTGCTAAATTTTCTTCCATAATCTAGATAAAAATGCAAAATCTATGGTTACTTTGAAGAAATAGGCAAGGCATTATCCGTTTTCAAACAGAAATATATATGAACTATCTGATACTTTTCATTATTGTTTTATTTAAATCACATTCAATTAAATGGTAGATAGCAACTGGAGCTTTGTATTTTAATTAAGTATTATTAAGTTCCCATATAATGAAATTGGCAGATGTTCTCTGTTTAGGGGAGAGTGATTAGGAATTAAAGCAACAGAGAAGAGCAATGGGGAATCAAACATAATATGAGATATAAAAGCATCATATGACATCTATTATTAATCCATTGTTTTTCTAATACTGCACTTATAAACCTGAGTACTGACATTAAAGCTAAACTAATAAAAATGAGTAGAGTCATTTCTTTTATAAGAAATGCAGTTTAAGGGTGATTTTTAATGAAAGAAGCTTTTTAAAAATCCTAAAAATAAAATAATGCCATCCTTACAAAAATTATTTCAATTTTCTGGTTTTTAAAAATCCTTAGGGTGCTGTTTTTAAAATACTCTGTCTCTTCTTTTTGTTCTCTTCCATTAGATAAAAGAGAGCTTATTCTCAAATGCAGGTAAAACAAAATAGAGCACTATCATTTTTTATTTAATAATGCAGATTAGATTTAAATTTACCTCAGAAATGCTGCCTAAAATTGATTATTTTGGAAGTGAAATGCTACAATTTGCCTATTTAGCATTATCAGAATACACTTTCTTCTTAATGCTAAGGAGATGAGTTTCCATTTGTGCTTCTCTTCAACATGAGAAAATCTGTTTAAGTGGCACATTTTCTAAAAATTGCTGTCAGAATTGTAATTTTCTGTCACACCTCTGTGAGGGGTCATAAAGGATATGACGGACTGTGACTTCAGCCTCTGTTTGCCTAAAACAGAGGACAAGGATCTGGGTAAACTCCGTCAGTCAAGTTCATTTTTATCATCTTTAGTTGTTCCTGTTGCAAATTTTATGTGCCATCGTCTAAGATGTATTCTCCTTTCTACAGGAAAGAATGGTGCTTCCTTTGATCTGGCCGTAGATGTCGAATGGGGTCAAGAGCGAGGGAAGAACCCCTCTCCTCTGCATCCCTGCCCTAACCCTGCACACAGCAACCAAAGGGAGCAAGGATCCTTTATGACTTTTTGGTACCTACACTTAGAGAGAAAGCCCATCAACACGAGAATATTGGGAACAAAAGGCTTGAAATGTGAATTCCCTGGGCGTATTATGAAAACGAGCTTCAGTCAAGATGCTATTAACAAGCTGGTAGTCATTTTCTTCCGCCTTAAGCTCACACGCACCCAGGGAAATTAACGTGGGTAGAGAGGATCTACCAAAGGAGGCCTCTGGGGCCTGGGAAGGGTGGGACTCGTGAAGGGAAAAATCATGAATGGAACATAATCATAAAGTACAGATAAGCCTTGTGTGCTTAATTTGTGCCTCCTATTGCTTTAAGTGCTTTACATAAATTAAGCTATTTAATCCTGACAACAACCCTTTGAGCTATGAAGGAAGATTACCCCCATTTTACAGATATAAAGCTGAGGCACAGAAATGACCATTGATTTGCTGCCGGTTCTAACAAGTATGACTTTTCAGTGAAAGTCTATGGAGATGGAAGACCCCAGCTCAGAGAAACGAGATTTAAATAAACAAGCCTTCTGTAATGAGAAATTCTCAAAGAATGTTGTGTTCACGGATGTATTGAACACAAAATTGGAAGCATAGCTAAAACTTAGAAAGGACAAAGTACAAAAGTGCTTTTCACAAGGGTAAGTAAAAAAAAAAAAAAAGAAAGAAAAGAAAATCCTTATGAATAGGCTTCCAGTTTGTACATCCCAAAGTCTGTCCCAAAAAAATGTGCTTATCATGTCTCTGAGATCAGTGGATGGCTTCCAACCAGCCCTCTCAGCCTGAAGGCTAGTAGGGCACTGCATTAGTCCGGGTAGACTAGAGGAACAAATTCATAGACACGCATATGGATGTAAGGGTATGGTTTATACACAAAAGAAATAGGACATTGAGAAAGCATGCCAGTCCAGTCCAGTTCAAAGTCATAAGTCCGATATTAACTGATATGCCCGATATCAGTCTATGAAGTCTCCTTTCAACTCATGAAGTCACAGGCCAGTGGGTGCAGAGTCCCAGCACCAGCAGGGGTCTCCCCATGGTTCCTCGCTTTCAGGGCAGATTAAAGTGGCAGATGAAGGTAACTACCAGGCCAGTTAAATTCCCCTCAAAAGGTTACGGTGACTCTTTTTGGGAAGTCCAACAAAAGGCAATCTTGATAATCTTTTCTAATTTTCTGATTTTCTCAAAGAATATAGGATGATCATGGGCACTTATTCCCAAGAAGCTTGTTAAAAATTGCAGAGGGCATTGATGAGGAACAGACCAGGAAAGTCGTGCTGAGGATTAAAAAAAATTTTTTTTTCCATCACGGCAATGTCCCTGTTCATTCTTCCAAGGTGGCGAGAGGTGTGCTATGAACATGTTCTTAGGAAATCTTTCGTCTCCTTCAGGTGCAGGTCCTTGTGGCACAAGTCATTCTTGTGTTGGGCAGTCAATTGCAAGATTGGCAGTTTGAAATCACCAGTTGCTCCACGGGAGAGAGATGAGGCTTTGTGCTCCTGGAGAAAGTTACAACCTTGGAAACCCACTCTGTCTGACCTGGTAGTTATGAGTTGGCATTAACTGGATGACAGTGAGTTCTTAAAACTCACACGACATTGAAAACGGGACATGATTCCCAGCCTCAATGATACCCAAGCTGTCACTTTGACATATTATAAATCAAAGACTATCGAATTCCCCAAGGAAGGTGTTAGAAAGATGGAACACCACCTTTGGAAATTTTTAGACTTGATACATATGTCAAGAATCGATGGTTTCACCTCTTGATTTTTTCAGTAAGTTTTCATAGCAATGCTTTTTTTTTTTTGGCGGGGGGGTGCTGGGCATCACTGGGGCTCAGCCCAATGCTTCTTTCTTTACACTAGTATTTTACAAGACAAAAAGAGTGTTACTCTTCATAGTATGATTGTTCTCTTTGTGGGTACCAGGGAAGATGGCCTGGAGGGAAAAACATTAATCACTTCGGTGCTAAGTGGGAGGCTGGTGTTTGAATCCACACAGCCCCTCAGAAAGCACTCCTCTCCCATCAAGACCACAGCCTAGGAAACTCTCTAGGCACTTCTGTTTTGTCACCTGGGATTGGGGTCAGTAAAAACAGGCTTTACGGTACACGGCAACAACCACATACAATAAAGGCAGATGGAAGTGCTGTACTTTGCTAAAAGTCACAAATATAGTAAAGGACCCAAATCTAGGTGATCAAGCCTTAGAACCGAACCATTTTGTAAATTACATACACAGGTGAGCCAAGGGAAGATTTTTAAAATGAGGGGAGGCAAGGGCATTTTTGTTTAACTGCCTGAAAGCAAGAGTCATATGTGATCTTCTGTCTAATTACTCTATTTAATTACTGCAAAGAATAACAATTATATTTATTGGTTAGACTAAATTTGCTTTATGGTTCATTTGAATAGAAACATAAAATTCTATTCACAAAAGCAGTCTTTTTGACTGATAGCTCTTCTATCATTCCTGCCTACTCATAACAAAACTTACAGAATCTGTGACTTTCCTGTAGTCCTACTGGTACTTCTTGGTCTTTAATGATGGCTTAGATCAATTCTCATAAGTTTTCTCAGAGGCATTTCTAACTAACGGCTGAGTATATGAGTAGAACCAGGTTTTCAGGAACTGATTTTTTTGGAAGTACATCACCAGCCCTCTCTCCCAGGTACCTCGGAAAGGTCTGGAAACACCAGCCTTTCTGTTGGTAGTGGAGCTCCTTGACCATTGATACCCCCGGGGACTTCAACTGTGCTCAGTACTGATTATAAATACTGCTTATCAGGATGGACCCCTCACATACAGGAAAGACGATCTGATTTACAATTAGTTTATTTATGTATGTATCTATAAAATACTATGATAAATGGTCAAATCTCAACTAAGAGAGGATGTACTTAATATTTGTGTGGTAATGAAAACGATGGTGATGGTAAAGATGCTTCCAACAGTAAGGGTTTTTTATAATAGCTCCCCACTCAAACTTGGTCACAGTCTTTTTTAGGATAGTGAAGAAATCTATTCTGCTAGTTGTCAGGTGTCTTTGAGCCAGTTCCGACTCACAGGGCCCCTCTGTACAACAGAATGGAACATCACCCTCACAGTTGTTCTAAGGTATGAGCCCAATGTGTCAATCTCTGTTGTACAGGGTCTACCTCTTTCTAGCTGCCCTTCTACTTTATCAAGCATGGTGTCTTTCTCCAGGGACTGGTCTCTCCTAACAACATGCCCAACATGCAGGAGATGAAGTTTCTCCATCCTCCTCTCCAGGAGCATTCCTCTGTGTTTCTTCCAAGGCATATTTTTTTGCCATTTAACAGAGAGAGAGATTCATTTTCTTTGGGTCATGAAGCTAGTTAGATTTGTTCCTATTTGTATGATCCTTCTCTCTTTTTCCCCTTCTTCTTTGGTGTCTCTCCATAAGAGATAGGCAGAATAAGTAACCCCCAAGGAGACAGAGACACGACTGAGACTCTGGGGAGGTATGGCACAAGGGAGGTGGAACAGGTGAGTGGTCAATCATTTATGACAGGGACTTGGAAAAACTAGGGTTCTAAAATACGAAATGTGGATGGTGTAAATCAATCACAATGTCTCTGAGAGAAAGTACTGAGAGGTGAATGATAGATAAACACGATAGTGCATAAGAGGAAAGAAAAAAGAAAAAGAGGAAATAAGAAAGAAAAGCTATGTTTATAGGTGCATATATAGAGATATAAATACATAAATTTAGGTGTGTTTTTATGTATATGTATGTGAAGCAAGGTGCAAGGTGCAGGTGGTCTTTAGGCCTCTACTAAAATATTGGCCCTTCAGGGCCAATATCCCTCACAAGGGATGATATCTCCAGGGCCAGCTTTAGCACTGATGAAATCCACAACTATCCTCTAGTTCTTTAACATTTCTCCCGTACTATTCTGGTTTCAGTTATGCTTCATTAACCTTGTTAGATTGGCATAGGGTCATGAATAAAATTCAGATCATTCAATGCATAAAAGCCAGCATAGGTAGAAACCCCCTCTTCCCTACAAAAGGAATGGAAGTAACAGTTTCCTGAAGGCGAAGGAAGAGCGGGGGGAGCAGCGGAGAGGACTGATAGCAATGATGACTGTATCACTCCACCTGACAGGAGCAGACAGCAGAATTGTAGATGAATGGATATATTAGATAGTGTAAGATATGGCAACATATGCATATATAATCACAGCAATAAGGATTGGGGAATTGAGGGGAACTGGATATCTCAGAGATCAAGAAAAAGGAGAATGTTTTGAAACTGACTGTGATGACAAGTGTTCAGTACTGCTTGACGTGACTAACCTATGGAATATTACGATATCTATCAGAGCTCCAGATCAAATGATAGTTAATTTAGTTTTGCCAGCCAAGATATCTCTGTTAATAATTGAAATCATTTCTCTGAGTGGATTTTGCTTTGTACATACATATTTATTTCACAGATTATGTTTACACCTGAGAAGTTATGAGCAGGAAAAGGACAGAGATCAAGATCTGCCCCCACGGAAGTAGAGTGGCTTACATAAGAATTCATAGAGATGTCTTGCCCCAAACACACTGCCATAAACTGATGAAGCTATTAAAGAAACACCTCAACAACTGAAGCTGGGGCTTTTATTGTTGTTGTTTTTAAAATAAGATCTAGTTGGATCAATACGAGGTGAAAGAGTCCAGACTTAGCTGCTTGTTAACTGCCTGCTAATCACTTACACCATATATTATGCACGCAAAGCTTTCCAGATTGACTGTTGTTTGTTTTCCCACTCTCCTGTTTCTCTGGTATCAAAGCTGTTTTCTTCTTTGTTGGGTAAAATCAATCTAATGATTCATTTTCCTCGTATATCAGTAAATGGCATGCTACTAATTAATGTGATGTCTTTGACACACTAATTTACTTTTTGTCAACTTGATTTGTCCTAGAATAATAGTGATAAATAACATCTACCAATGCACCTGTTCTATTTCTTCTCTCTAAATATCTTACAGGTTATGTGAGTATAATTCCTTAGCAATCTATTTGTGAGGAAAATATTTTTTTAGCTACTATATACCAATTGCTCACGTGGACTCTGATTCATGGTGAACCCATGTGTGCTGCGTAAAGCTGTGCTAGCAGAAAGACTCTCAGTGTTGATTCGTCAGAAGCAGATGACCTCCCTTTTCTTCTAGACATCATGGATCGACTCCACCCACCAAATTCTTTCTGTTAGAAATGAATGGGTAACCTGTGTGCACCATCCATGAACTCCTAACTACCCGTACTGTTCATTTATCAATGGTCTCTTAAGCTAACATTTCACATTCACCATAGTAAGAAATCCATTATTTGGCTAGTTTGTACATTCATGATGTATGTATGATGGAGATGCGTATTAAGTGGTGAAGCAAGATTAACAATAGCTGTCTTGGTTAAAAGGAGCACTGGTCACATAGTGAATTATACATTAGACTGCTGGTCTAAGGGTTCAAACTCACGAATCACTATGCAGCTTTTTGTTCTAGTCCGGATGTACAGACTTCAGAAACTCCAAAGGACAGCTGTAAACCCTGTCTTGTGGGATGACAGTGAGTCAGAATTGGTTTAATGGCAGTGAGTTTGGTAGGTAGAAGTACGACGCTAAAGATTATGTGTCAATTTAGCTGCCCCTTAAATGTCAATGGTCTGGCAGTTTTACAATGATGCAATCTTTCTCCACCTGTGATCTGATGTGGTCAGTTTCCATTTTTGCCTAACACTGACTGTGAAACTGGACCACAGTGCTGAAAAAGAAATATGTGGGGCCGAGCTCCGGTGGCGTAGTGGTTGTGCGCGGGACTGCGGCCCACTGGGACGGAGGTTCAATTCCTACTCCCACCACCGGAGAGCAGTGATGCCCACCCCCAAAAAAAGAAAAAAGAAATGTGTGTATTTAAAGGGAGCTGCCTAAAACTAAATGGGCCGTTATCAATTATAAACTACTCATTTTTATATGATTTTCACTTTGAATTCCATTTTGTCTGGCAATCATATTGCCATCTCACCCCTTTTTAATTCCCACATCTATTTTAAACATTTAATTTTTAAAAATGTATTTAAAAATAACATTCATAAGAATTTTTATATTCTATAATTCAATATTTTATACTCACTTGCTTTAGATTGCAAGTAGAATAGAGGGTGATTTTGTTTTCTCTTTTCCCTACAGATATGTTTCTTTGCTTTTAAAGTTTTATTATAATTTAGAAAAATATCATTCTGTGTAATATCAAATAACTTTGGACTTCTTATGTAAGATGTGAGACTTAGTGAATTTTCATCCACTCTCAAATTAATATTTGAGCTATTTACTGATAAGATCAGTGAGTGACTATGGATCAAAATTATCATTACTATTAAAAACAATAATATTAATAATATCAAAAGCATTGCTTTTGATTATGGTTGCTCTGTGTGCCATCAAGAAGATAAAAGATAGAATATTCCAACCCCTAGCAGTCCTATTAGACAAAATAGAACTAGCTGTCATGGTTCTTAGATTTAAATTTTGGGGATCAGATTTCTAGACCTTTTCTATCATAGAGAGACTGGTGGATTCACACTGCCTAATTTTTTCTTTTTTTTTAGGCATCACTGCCCTGGTGTGCCTAATTTTTTCTAAACCCATGTATATTCCAAATATCCTCATGTCTAGGTTTGCTTATTCTTTTATCTCCTTATCTTCACATTTTTGTAGCTGTCCACTGCGTGCCTTCAAGCCAGCTCTGCCTCAGGGACACCGTGCATGGGAAATAAGGAAACACTGCCTGACCCTGCCTTCCTCTATAACTGCCGACACATTTGAGTCACGGTTACGGCCATTGTGCTAGCCCAACTGCCCGATGTTTCACAGTCCCTCCTAGGCACTGTACTCACCAGACAGGATGCCCTATTATCAATATCTCGGGAGGATGTATTCAGACTAAGTAAATCAGACCATCTTTTGTTGTGCTGCACAGTTTTCTGAAGCAGTCAGTCTTTTCGTTTAGTCTCTCTTAGTCTGGAAACTCTACTGCAACCTGCCCACCATCTGTGACTGTGCAAGTGTCTGAAACGTTGGTGGCAAAGCTTCCAGGAGGATTCACTGTCAGAAGCCATGTCAACTCACAGTGACACTGTAGGTTAGGGCAGAATTGTCCCTGTAAGTTTGCCAGAATGTAACTTTTACGGGAGCAGAAAGCCCCATGGTTCTCCAGAGAAATTCTGATAGTTCCAGTTTCTGACCATGGAGTTGGCAGCAGCACTTGTAACCACTGCACCATCCATACTCACACAAATCACCAGAGTATGTCCAACTGGCAGACAAGTAAGTGGTCGTATCTTTGGTTAATCAATTCTATTTACATTTCAATGGAGTATCTTCTAATTTCTTAAATAACTCAAAATATTTTTGTTCCCTTTACTCATAAATATCATTTGGCTATGTAATCTAATATCTAATCATTTACAAATTAGAAAATACTCATGACAGGTCACATTATCAAATTTGCAATCTTGAATTTGAGAAAAATGAAATTGAACTTACCTTTATCAAAGAATAAATATACAAATGCTATCTGACATAGCTCAGCATTCTATCATATGTCAAAGGCAAAGCACATTTAATATTTTATAATAATTTACTTTTATGTTTCTAAATGAAATAATGAAGAATAGGCCCTTAATTTTTCTGATAATATAAAGTATTGGCTCTTAAAAATAATGTATTTTTCAAAAACATGAATATATATTTAATATTTAAATTTGACAATTAATATTTATATTTTAAAATATTACGTGGCGTACAGTCAATTATTTAATGTGAGAGTCTTTGCAACACCCACACAATGCTTGAGGGTGATGAAATATGGGTTGCGGTAGCCTCCCAAGGAGAATGAATGGCTGTTCTTGTTAGGTTTCATTAATTCATTTTGACTCTCTAGGTACTAAGAAGGCCACACTGCACTGCATTAGCCCAGCCCTGCACTCTACTTACAGATGTCACTATTTTTTAGCCCATTTCTGCAAACCACTGTGTTGATTCATCTCCATGAACAGGTTCCTCTTTTTCACTGACCATATACTTGACCAAACATGATTTTTTTCCCTAGTGATTTGTCTTTCCTGATAAGGTGCCCAAAGTAAGGCTGAGCTCTGGTAGCCTAGTGGTTGTGTGCAGGACTGCGGCCCACTAGGTTGACAGTTCAAATCCAGCAGCAGCTCTCCAGGAGCAAGGCTGGGCTTCCTACTCCCACCAGGGCAGTGATGGCACAAAAAAGCAACAACAACAAAAAGATGCCCAAGGTATGTGTGAGGAAGTCTTATAATACATACTTCTAATAGGCATTCTGACTGTTCTTCCCAGACAGATTTGTTTATTCTTTTGGCAGCCCGTAATACTTTCACTAATCTTCTCTAACACCATAATTAAAATGCATTAATGATTATGTTTTCTTTCTTATTCATTGTCCAACTTTCACATGTGAACAATTGAAAATACCGAGGCTTGGTATTTTCCTCACAGTGACATCTTTGCTCATCAACACTTTTTGAGCGGGATTGTGAAGCAGATTTGTCCAATGAAATACTCTTTGATTACTTGACTACGGTTTCTATGAGCATAAGTGATGTATATAAGCAAGATAAAATCCTTAACCTCTTCTCTAATTTCTCCATTTATCATTGGTCCAGTTGTAGTTTGGTTATTTACATTCAATAGTAATCTAGACCAAAGGCTGAAATCTTAGATCTTTATCAGCAAGTACTTCAAGTTCTCCTCACATTCCGTAAACCAGGTTGTGTCATCTGCTGATCACAGGTTGTTAGTAATCTGTCTTAATTCTTCTTCATGCAATCCAGGGTGGAAGAAGGCCCCCATTCAATGCCTTATTCCATTTCAATGACTGCCTTCTGGTCCATGTACAAGTTCTTCATGAACACAGTGAAATATTTTGGAATTCTGAGTCTTCTCAATGTTATCCAGAATTTGTTATCATCCACATTGTTGAATGCCTTTTTATAATCATAAGTATACATATTTCTGCTATACTTTGCCTTCAGCTAAAATTTATCTTACATTAACAAAAATTTCCTTTGAACCCTGTCCTTTTATGAATCCAGCTTGAATTTCAGCCTTGATAGAAAGCTGCGACTAATGTCAGATTATATTCAGCAAAATTTTACCTGCATGTGATACTAATAGTGTTATTTCATAATTTGTGTATACTTTTGGGTCACCTTTCTTGGAATGGGTACTCTTCCAGTCAATTGGTTAGGCTACTGTTAGAATCTGTCTTCCAAATTTCTTGACATAGACAATTGAGTGCTTTCAGTGCTGATGAGCGTGTTACAACATTTCAATGAGTCTTTGGTCAGTTTCTGGAATCTTGATTTTCACTAATTTTACTATAGTACAGATTGGATTTCATCCTTAAATACCATAGGTTCTTAATCATATACTTCCTATTAAAATAAGTGAACATCATTCAATTTTTTTTAACTTTGGTTAACTTTTACTACTTTAAGCTTAATTTATTCCCAAGCCATGAGTTTTTGCTTCTTTACTTTCTTCTGGGAAATCTTTTTCTTCTGCACAAACAACCTCCTCTTCTGGTTTCGGGTCAATGTATTCCTTTTCAGGAAGGATCATCTCAATGTGGCAGGGAAAGTTCATGGATGGATTGCTCCCTCCATGAGCTCTGTAAGTCTGGCAGTGCTTCTTGGGGGCTTTGTTCACCTGGAAGTGCTCAATGAACAGAGAATCCACTTCTAAATCCAAGTTCAGCATTATTTATTCCATTTTTAAGCACATGAAGGAAAAATTCAGTGTTCCTTTTGAGCCACCCAAACTGGGGCCAACCCTACTCTTAGACATGGGCACACCTACTAACGCCACCATTGTAACTTTGTAAGGTGTGTAGAAGCACACACTGCTTTACAGAGTGATGTCTTTCAAGTATTTGGTAACTTTCCAGATGTGCATGCCTTTGATGACCTAGACAATTTCACAGGTGTCCTTGGAGTGGACCTGGAGGTTCGACCCTCTTGATTTGCAGGATTTTGTAGGATTTTTTTAGTCAAATGAGTCGAGAACCATTTTGGCAGGTCACCTCACACCACTATAGGAAGAAGAAGAGTATTACATTTTGGTAGAATTCATGTTCATTCCCATTATTCAATTCTTAACAGTAACTCTTTGCATTCCTTCTATCTCCCTTTGATGCTTCCTACTCTGTTCAATTTTGTGCTAATGAAATTATTCAATATTTCAACTCAATGCTGGCATTTTTTTCCTTCAGCTCTTTTTGCTTCAGATATACTGTACATGTTCTTTTTGGACTTTCTAAATCCAATTCTTCACACATTTTATTATAATATTTTACTTTGTCCTTGTTTAAATTGTTGAATAGAAAATGACAAAATATGTAAACTTCTACCTAATTTATAATAAGAAGTTAATAAAGAAATAAAAAGGAATAGTTTATCTTTTGAGCTACTTTGTGAAATTTTCTGTTAAGCTCTTTTATTTAATTATTTTTACCATTTACATTAGCTACTCTACTGTAAGAACAAGTTTCAGAGTTTTTTCTGACATCCACTTTGACTTTTTCTTTCTCTCTTGTCTTTTGATAACCTTATGCTTTCTTCACCTGGGTTACTTTCTTCATCTATGATGTTCTTAATGTCATGCTACAACCCTCTTCTGTCATTAGTTTTTAATGTGTCAATTCTGCTCCTGAATCTTTTTCTGGACTCAGGTGTGATACACTAAAAGTCATAATTTGACTCTCACGAACTTAAAAATAATTTTTAACCTTCAACTTAAAGTTGAACATGAACAACCGATGGTGTGTTCCACAGTCAGCCCCTGTACTCATTGTGGCTGAAAATATTGACTTTATC
This sequence comes from Nesogale talazaci, assembly GCA_004026705.1. Classification (NCBI taxonomy): domain Eukaryota; kingdom Metazoa; phylum Chordata; class Mammalia; order Afrosoricida; family Tenrecidae; genus Nesogale; species Nesogale talazaci. The sequence goes on along the minus strand of PVJH01001304.1, from coordinate 23,877 downwards.
CACTATTTCTCCTGAAGTTGTGGTAGGTTTAATTACAGTATATTTGATAGGGTAAAATTCATATGTATGGTCACCATTTATATTGATGAAAATACTATTTTCTCTATTTTGTGGGCATCACTGCCCCCTGGTGGGAGTAGAAGAGCCAGCCTTACTTCTGGAGAGCTGCTGCTGTATTTGAGCTGCCAATCCTGTGGGCCGCAGTCCTGCACACGACCATACGCTACTGGTGCTCAGTCCCAAAATGCTCTTTTCAATGAAGAACTCATTCATCATGTAAAATTCTATCATGTAATCTCCATTTCATTTCTATCACCAAGGACATAATTTCCAACTATGCTGCTATTCTCTTTGTTGCTAACTTTTACATTTTAATCAGCAATACTTATCAATGCATCTTGATTGCATATTTGATCAATGTCAGACAGAAGTTAGCAGAATTCTTTAATTTCTGTATCACTACTTTAGAAGCCATACATAAATTTAAATAATAGTTGTATCAACCGAACTTCTTTGTAGGCATAGAGATATTATCCAATTACAGATAGCATTATACTGCAAGATACAATTGTGAACTCTTTTTGATAATCAATGTGACGCTATTGCTCTTGAATTTGTTGTTTTCAGCTTCGAATATTGTAAAGTTTTCTGATTCAAAGTGGTCAATATTGGATCGAATTAGATAGCTTGTTGATAACATAAATAAGGGGGTATGGTACATTACCTCGGTTTAACATGAGTGTTTTCCAAAATAGATGTAGAGGCTCTCACCACCATCAATTAAGAATAGCCAGGAGGAGAATGTATCCTATGTCCTTATATCCCTGAACTGGAACTCCTCAATCCAGAAAGAGAAGCTGTGATGCCTGCATTGTGAGCGTCAGTGTGAATTGGTGGTAAAGAAGCAGCCGAAGCAAAGGAAATGGAGACTGGCAAGAGATGGTGTGGTAAATAAGACTTCAAGTGAGAAACCAGAGTGCCTTTGGAGGTTAGTATGTGGAATAGATTAACTTGGAGCACTTATTGGCAGAATTTAAAAGCAAAAACAAACAAACTGTTACACTTACAAGAGCAGGGTGAGGGGCAAGGCTGGGAAAGAGGTAGGCTTGCAGGTATAGATGAGGAAAGGCTGTCCTGATCAAGTAATGTACCCTGAGAATTTCTGATCCTGAATTGCAACCTGCTCCTTTTCTAATAAACCTCATAATTGTGAGTATTATCTGTGAGATCACTGTGGCCATTACAGCAAATGATCTAGGTGGCCAAGAAGTTTGTATTCTTGAGGGCCTGTTGGTGCTACCGTTGTTCAGAGTGGAGAGAGGAAGCATTGATCAACTTTACTTCATCGGACTCAACCTTGAGCTGATGCTCATAGTGATTCTCTTTCCCTTGCAGAGAGTTAGAAGTCAGGTGATGGGTCCCCATGTCATTCTCAAAATATGTATATTTATATTTGTAGGTCATAATGTATTTTGGGAAATTATGTTTAGAATTTATCAAATAATGTTTTCCATAAATGAATAGCCATCAGTGCTTCTGAGATTAATTTTGAAGGTAAAAGAAGTATGTTACTTCTCACAGTGTTTCATAGTTTTCAAAAACCATTTTCTTCTCCATTTTCCCATTCAGTCCTCATCACAATAGATAGAGAAAGATGGTCATCACTGTCCTACAGAGAAGAGGGTCAGGTGCCAAAGCAGCAAGGTGGCAGGGTTCAGACTACTCCAAATACAATATTTGAGATATTTTCCAAAATGTGGTCCACTTTATATTTTTATTATAAATGGGCACCCTTTCTAGTGAAAAAAAATGAGTTTACACTGGATTATAGCTCCTTGAGACAAAGCAGTCCAGGTTTCCTGGAGTGGAGAAAGAGGAATACCTTTGGGGACATTGACAAAAATGATAGCTAGGCTGTTTACTAAGTAACTAGTGGGTGGTTTTCACAAAATAAATTATGCAAAACACAATTATTTTATGGGTTAAAAGATCAATATGATTTTGAATAATTCCAGTTAAACAATGAAACAGCAATCTCAGGTTTAATTTCTTTTAAGAGTAGAAATCTACTTGGATGGGGCTGAGCCCCGGTGGCATAGTGGTTGAGTATGGGACTGCGGCCCACGGACTTGGCGGTTCAAATCCAGCAGCAGCTCTCCATGAGCAAGGCTGGGTAGCTCCCACAACCACCAGAGGGCATTCATACCCCCCCCCAAATCTACTTGGATGATATAGAGTTATGTCAGAAATACAGGATTTAGAGAAATATATTTCATAAGAAAAAAGCCTCTAAAATTAATATGTGACTAATGAAAAATATATGGCCATAAAAGGGGGATAGAAAAAAGTACGGGAGGGCTGAGCCCCAGTGGCGTAAGTGGTTGAGTGTGGGACTGCGGCCCGCGAGCTTGGCGGTTCAAATCCAGAGGTGGCTCTCAGGAGCAGCACTAGGTAGTGCCCACGACCACCAGAGGCAGTGATGCCCAAAACAAAAAAAAAAGTAGGGGAATAAAAATAAGGAAAATGAACCTTGTAATCTGATGGGGTAGATAACACTCAGAGTGTCCTAATTATGTTTTATATTATGAACATTAATATTCCAAAAATAATTTTAAAAATCATAAGCATTCACTCTAACGCAACATGTAGTTGAAATTTTGAAAAAATAAAAATAAAAACATTACAATGCTTTAGTAATGCCAAGGTGCATTTTAAAAGTTCTACTGTAAAATTTTTTTGTTCTTTAATTTTGTTGTAAATTTAACTATGTATTAACAAATGCATGGTGAAATTACAATTACAAAACTATTCTCTTTTAAGTCTATATTTCAAAGTATTTTAAGCATAATTGGCCTCTTAAACAAAATTTTAAATGTTGTAATGCCTATTATTCTATAACAATTAACCCCTATAAACTTTCAATATGCTATCTTAAATGTTTTTGATGGTGCCTGTTTATTTTTTTGACATTTTTTTTCCTTTTCTTACTCTGTTAAGTGGTCAGTAAATTTTCTACCACTTAGCGGAGGAGAATGAGCAATTTAAAAGGAGCTAAATGTAATGTTATTATCCTACTTATCTTTCATTAAAAATGATTTTCCACCAAAATTCTAAGCCCTTCAAAGTTAAACAAACAAAATCTGTCCAATATTCTAATAATGGGCAAAAGGATCACTCTCCTCTTCACTCTTTCATATCTCTATGAAGCTATTTTTAATAACATTACTGAATTATCTCCTCTCTGTCCCTGTTAGGAAGTGTGAATTGTTCATTCTGCAGGTCGTCCACCACAGTCACCCCATCTCCAAACACCATTAAGTCAATTCCTACTCAAATGCAACCTTTAATAGTAAAGAAAGTGAGTCCAAGAGGCCAGCTGTGCAATAGAGACCAGCCACAGTTGCAGGGCAGTCTCTAGGTGAATTGGAACCACATTAGAGGACTTTACTCCTCAGATTATAAGGCTGTAAGTTATTATTTGCTCTTTGAATGAGTGAATGAGCTTGGTGTTTGGAATGTACATGAACAGTAGTACAGACAGACACACAAGATTCCACCACCCCTCCAGTTCAATATTATCTAAAAATTCTGGCAGAAAACTCCATTTTGTTATCATTATACAAAAGAGTTTCTATTTAGATTGACATGTTAAGTTCAAAATGCATACGAGGTGGTTTAATCCAAGGCCAAGAATGAAGGAATGATTTTAGGTAGCTAGCTAGGTACTATTTTGAGAACTACAATTATGTATCATATGTGACGAGCATTTGATTTTATCCTCAGGAGATCCCTTTAGAGGAAGTTATCAGTGCAGAGAAGCATGTAGAATATATCACATAATTGTTAAATTAGTGAGATAGCTACAATTTACTGTGCCAACTTGGTAGATAAACACACATAGGGTTAATTGAAGAGTGGCAAGATAAATGGCTTGGTGAGTCTCCCCTTTCCAGTTCTTGGGTCTATTGCTTTCTCATGGCCAGACCAGGGGGCAGCTGCCTTTGCCAGTTCCCTGTTTCAGCTGGCCAGACTCACTTTCTGCAAAATATTCCTGAGAGAAGCCACATAGACTTACCCTGATGCAGCCCTGGGTGCTGGAGCAGTCATGTGGAGACCCCTGTCAGCACTGGGGTGTTTACACATTCACTGGTTTGGCTTTCCTCCTGCAGACTGCATAATTGCCTGTGTTTTGTGAGATGGAGGAGGATTTTGTGCATTGGTGTCAGACATATAGACTAATGTTGGACTTGTGGTCTACGGCAGCAGCGATGTTGGCAGCACTTACCCTTTATATAAAGGTGGAATAGAGTGGGGGAGCCAATGACAAGGATCTACATATAACCTCCTATCTGGTGGACACATATCAGAGAAATGTCGGACAGTGTATGATATGGCAAACTAATAATAATTTATAAAGTATTGAGGGTTGCTGGGGGTGGGGGGGTTGGGAGGGAGGAGAAAGGATGAAAAGTTGATAATCAATGGCTCAAGTGGAAAAGCAGCTATTTGGAGAATGATGATGGCAGTAGACATGCAAAGGTGCTTGGCACAGAATAAGTATGTATGTATTATGATAAGTGATGTGCAAGCCCCCAAATAAACTGATTAAACAAGGACTGAGCCCCGGTGGCGTAAGTGGTTGAGTGCGGAACTGCAGCCCGCAGGCTTGGCGGTTCAAATCCAGCGGTGGCTGGGTAGTGCCCACGACCACCAGAGGCAGTGATGCCCACAAAAAAAAAAAAGTGATTAAACGAAACCACCTCTCTCTTAAACATCTGAGTTTCTGTGCATTTGTTTCTTTAAAGTACCCAGACTAACACAAGTAGTTACAACACCTATTTGAAACCTGAGGGTGCCTACCAGACCACACAGATTTTCCTCTCAATGACTTTTGAGTTTCTTGAGTAAAAGGAGACAATCTAGCTTAAAGTTCATGAAGCAAGAGTGGAATCACAAACTTTACAGTATGAGAGAATAGATTTCTTTTCACTTTTTTTCTTTTTTTGCATTTGAAAAGAGTCATTTTGATTCTGTTTGACGACTTGATCCTTATGTCAAGAAAAGACTAAAAAATGCAGGAGATAGGGTCCTTGTGATTTGTACCAACTCCTTGACAGGGAATGAGGAAATGTGATGTCTGTGCTGTTTATGTGCTCAAGGAACGCTGGTGCTGTTGTGATAACATTGGGATGCTGCTAGCTTCCCATTCGAACACACTAGTCACTCATAGGAAGGAAGATAGAATTGTCTGCTCCTCTGGAAATGTACAGTCTCAGAAATTCTCTAGGGTGACAGTGAGGCAGAATTGCCTTGATGGCAATGGATGGGTATATGTATGCTTATTGCTACTGTTCATCTGCCTATACCAGGCAGTATATTTTGGCCCAGATTTATATTTGAGTGACACTAAACTTGCCGGTGGATAGTTTTCAGCCAAGCGCCCACACAGGACTCACTGGGAAGGTAGGCGTGGTCATCTACTTCCAACAGTTAGCTTCTGAAAATGGTGTGGATTCCAGATCAGAGTCCAACTCACTTGCTCTGAACCCATGATACAGAGGGATGAGTCACTACAGAAGTAGAAGAACAATAAAAATTACTGTAAGATGGATTGGGGCAACGGTCACAGAAATGGGCTCAAACATGCAGGCCATTGTGAGGAGAGTACAGAAGCCATCTATATTGCATCGTGAATGCACAGAAGGTTGCCACAAACCTGAGTGGAGACGACAGCAGCTATCTTTGAGTCTATATTGACTTCCCAATGAAAAATGAAATGAGGCCCTAGTCCCAGTGGCATAGTGATTGTGTGCAGGACTGCGGCCCACTGGGTTGGTGGTTCAAATCCAGCAGCAGTTCTCCAGGAACAAGGCTGGGCCTTCAACTCCCACCAGAGGACAGTGATGCCCCCCACGAAAAAAAAAAGGAAAAAAAATGTTTGGAAATGAATGTGGCAAAATGTGGGCAAATGCACTTGATACAGATGATGTATGGAATGTTATAAGAGCTGTAAGAGCCCCCAATAAAATTATTTTTAAAAAAAAGAAAAATTAAAAGTAAATCACATTTTATTTGCCTACAGCAGTGTGTGTGCCACACTAAGACCCTAGTCACTTCCTCCTGCTTCCATAGATACAAGGTAGACTTAAAAAATCTTTCCCCTCTATTCTCCTAGCATTTGATATATAGTTCTATAATAGCATTTCTATTTTTCTCTTCAATCCTATCTTCCTCTAGAAAAACTTTTGGTGCCAGAGATCATTTCTTTATATTTTTATATTTTAGGAACTTAAATGGGTGCTTGATCCAACATACACTTTCACTAAATAACTTTAAGTGGACACATTACACATACTCATAAAATAGTTTGTGAAATACTTCGCTGTACCCTTTGATGATCAACAACAAGGCTTGGGTAGAGTCCACCTAGAAGACACTGAGACCGAGTCATCTCTGCCAGATGTCATGCCAGCCCTAAACAGACACTGGCATATGTGTGATGGCACAAGACCCAGGCTGAGGACTGGCACTAAAGCAGGAAAGCTACATGCTAACAAGACGCCATTTAGACTTGGACAATTAAATATACTTGTGGTGAGTGGTAGGAAAAAACAGAAGTTTATCCTCTTGATTTTTTTTTTTTTGGAAAGCCTAAACTCTCACAGGATTCATAGGCCTTAAAGTACAACTAAAATTAGGTTTCCTTTCAACCAGATGAGACTTAAAAGCCTTTATATCATACTCAGTAATTAAGAAAAAAAATGTGTCGATTAAGCCAATGGAGTTCATGCTCTAAACATGAATGGATGTACCTGATGCTATTTCTGGTTCTAATGAGAGAATAAAATTGCGTAAAATATAGATCAACCATATTGCCATAATACCTGACTCATTGTAGGTATTAAGCAAATATGAATCACCTTAATTTTTTCTGTGTCCTCTGGGAGACACCTATAAATAAACCTGAAAAATATGAGGGAAATAAGAGGCAGAGAAAGAGATTCTATCAACAGAAAGAAAAACAATTTCACAGGAAAAAGAAGACACAGAAAAATTCACAGAGTTGATCAAGTACATGTATTATGTAAGATATGTTTTTTTTTTTTACTTCTGTGCTCTTTAACAGTTCTATTAACTATTAAATTTATTTATTGAGTGCCATTTCATCTGTCAGTCATTATTTTCTACATACTCCTCCCCGTTTGGGAAATCTTAATAATATAACAGTACAGTAGTAACAGACAACATGATTTGAATCCTGGACCCTCTCTTTCTAATCTTGTTGCCTTTCATAAAATACTTACATATTTTGAAATACTCATTTGTATTAGAAGAAACAAATTTGTCTTGGAGGAAGTAAAACCAGAAGGTTTCTGTGAAGGGAGAAGGAGGAGCAGGAGGAGGGGGAGGAGGAAGGAAAGTGGGAGAAGGAGGAGGAGGAGAGACTTCCATGTACTTTGGACTTGTTATCAGGAGAAACAAAAAATGAAAAAGAAACAAACAAAAGACACTGCCATGGAGTTGATGGTGACTGTGATAGGTAGATTTGTTTTGTCAACATGGCCAATGAACACATGTGAGATTAACTGAAGGGCGAAGAGATAAATGACTCAGTGAGCCACGCCATTCTCTCTCTTACTCTTGGATCTTCACACCAGTGTGTAGCTGCCTGCCTTGCTTTTTCTGTGCCTCCGTTTGCAAGCTACACTACCTGTGGGGAACCTAATCTGTGACTATGTCACTGTAAGTTGAGGTTCCTTCAAGCCCTGCTTCGCCATGCTACTGTAATATACATCTCTTGAGAGCTGGGGATTGTCAAGCCCTGTCATCTGGCTGCCTGTTGGTGACCTGCCTTGCTGTTTGCTGCCTGTGGCAGATAATCTGAATTTCTCTACAGAGCACTACCTGGCGGCTTTCAAGACTTGAATGATACTGCCAGTGTGTTAGCTGTCTTACAGAAGTGCGGTGCACCGAGGCATTTGTACTGCTTTATAGAATAATTAACTTATTTTTTATGTTAGACATCTCTCTATATAAATACATATAAAGTTATTAGTGTTCTCATTTGGTTTCTCTAAATATTTCTGTCTAACACAGAGCCTCACAATAATTGTACTGTATAGGGCAAGACAGACCCTCCCCATGTAGTTGCTTCATTCTTCTTCCACAGAGAAGCTGGTGGTTTCAAACTGCTGAACTTGTAGATAGGGGCCCAAAGCATAACCCACTTTGCCACCAGGACTTCATGCTTGCTGAAATAAAGTCAGTGAAAATAAAATTTTAAACCCATGACCAGATGAATTGACACAGAGGCTGTAACCAACCTCTCAAGCTTCGTAGTAACGGGAGGTAGACTTGAGCCTCGCTGTGTTCTGTCATGCATAGCGTAGCTGTGAGTGCGAGCAGGCGGGATAGCACCTAACCACTACAAGGATATCTCTGGTACAGAATTACTCTCACCAGAGGATCAAAATGGGGTTGTTCACTGGAATCAAGCCAGCCCTCAGCTCATGGAGAACCCATGGACAACAGATGATGGTGGCCAGATCTGTGTCATCTTCGTGACTAGTTGTGGATGACACGTTTGTGCTCTAAAGGGTTTTCATTGGATGGGTTTCAGAAGGAGATCACGAGGCCTTTCTAGCCTTCCCCAGTGTAGATGCCCCTCCTCTGCTGAGTCCTGCCCAACGGCACAGCAGAATACATGCCTCCACCAACAGATGGGTACTGGCTGCTAGGCGCTGCATTGACTGGCAATCCATCCTGTGTTTCTACTCGGGAAGATGATGATTCTACCATGGAACCACACATGTCTTTATTCTTAGATGGAAACTTTAAAAAGATATGAGTATCATTTTTCAAACTATATAACACACTATAAATTCTAGTTTTCTTAAATGACATTATCTTTATTCTACATTGTTTATTTCTATTTGACTTATTGCTATCTTACAACACCAAATTTCCTTTAAAATCTATTTAGTCTGGGTTGAATATTTATAATATTATGCACATAAGCACACCATAAGTTTACTCAGGACTATTGCAAATTTGCAATGCATGGTTAAGAAGATGTCATTGGTTAAAATAGATTTCTTTAAAGACACAAATATATCATCCTTAAAAAGATAAGTTATGGAAACAAGAATGTCCTTGAATTGGTGGAGGCATATGCACTGGTGGTTGTTTGCGTATACACCTGCAATAGAAGTGCTATTGCAATAGGTGCATACAGAAGTGCTATAGGGGTGTTCCAGTAATGCAGCACATATTGCTTTCAAGTTGATTCCAACTCACAGTGAGCCCATGAAAGAGAGTAGAACTGCTCATAGATCTTTGTGCACACGCACTGCCTTGTTTTGCCCTCCAGGGAGTCTGGTAAATTCAAATTGCTGACATTTTGGCCCAACCCTTAACCTACGATGTTATCAGGATTCCTTAGGCAAGTAAGTAGTAGTAGAAGCAGTACTAGTAGTAGTAGAGTAGTAGTAGAACCTCCTCTTGCTAAGGCTAGTCATAAACTTCCCTTAACTAATTCAACACAGGATGACTTGATAGTATGAACTGCTAAAGGGAAATTCCCTATGGATTTTAGATACTGGGTTTGGTTCTAAAGAAATAATTGTTGATGAAATGACATCATCATTTTAATTAGATAGGCCAGTCACTCTTTAGAAAGCAACAGTATTCTTATCTATTTAGTTCTAAAACTGGTTGAGCATCCCTTATCCCGGATAAAGTAAAAATAAAAAATGGAGTGTTATATCGATGGTCTAATCATCCTTTATGGTGAGTGAACTGTGAGGAATCATACTTACACTAAACATGCCTTGAAAAAAGTGCTTTCTGTGATTTACAATATCATGGTTTTTGTTATTTTATTTGAAATTATTATTTTTACCATAAAATAAATACATAGCTATTAAAGGAAAAATCTCAACATATATGTAAAAGCTGGAGAAAAAAGCTAGTTCCATTGTCTTACTACCTAGAGACAATGAATATTTACATTTTGGCAAAGGCTCCCTGTCATTCTTTTCTAAATACAGTGTTTTAAAATGTGAACATAAATTACATACTTACATCAGTTCATATATTTATTCATATAACCATTTCTCATGATAGCCATGCTGCTAAGCTACCTCTTTTAAATTTTTGTTTATATATATAATTTTATCTTATTTTTATTCTTCTTGAAAATATACACAGTAAAATACACACCAAATTCAACAGTTTCTGCATGCGCCATTTAGTAAGCTAAATTGCCTCATAGGAAGTGTACTGTTTTATTTTATATGTTCAAAGTGTGTGGGTTGTTGACATAAAAAATATCTTATTCTTCCAACAACCCTTCTTAGGAGGTCTTGCTGATAAATCAGAAAACTGGGACCCAGAGAGATCATGTAAATCTCTGAAGTTCAAGAAGAAAATGGTTTCTGTTGACATATCTTGTTTTGCATATCAGCATCTCTTCTGTTAATAGCAGAATCCAGAGCTTTTGCTCAGTGACACTTCCCTCCCTACCTCATTTCCAGAGGTCTAGAAAGAGCTGGGCTCACTCTCTCATTTCAGGGGAGGAAACCCGCTTCCATTCCTTATAATAGTGGGTTTAGACACAGTGCTGGAGGTGGGCTGATCCACTTACTTCATGATTCATAGATCTGGACTTCATATTTTATGTAGGATACCAATTCTAACTGTTAAAATGTTGTTTTCCTCTAGTCTTTCTAACTCCAAACTTCCACTTGCCTTGTAGAATTTGGGATTGGGTCCAAACCTCCTTTGGGCCAACTTAAGGTCTTGATGAAATGCCTAATTTTGAGGGAGAACTTCGAGCTTCTTCTTAAGTTGTGACTCTTCCTACAAGCAGCGCTGGCACCTGATTAAAAAGAGAAGCAGCTAATCGCTGCAAGCAAAGGGGATTAAAATGACCAGCAAAATCCGCTAGAGCTTAAAGTTAGCATGTGTAAGAATTGAGACCACATCTACAACACAAGACTGGAAGTCTTCCTCAGCTCTTCAAGAGGAAGGCCTTAGCAATTAACTCAAGAGCACTGCTGGTCTAAAGGCTAGTATCTACTGAACAATAACAACAAAAACCAAGTTTGCTGCCGTTGAGTTCATTCCAACTCATCCTGGCCCCATAGGACAAGACAAAACTGATCCTGTGGGTTTCTGAAATTGTTTATCTTCACAGGAGTGGAAAGCCTCTTCTTCCTCCCAAAGAGTGTCAGGTGGAGTGGAAATTCTGGGCTTACTGTTAGCAGCCCAGTGCACTATATCCTTCGATCAAGGCTCCTCTGAGTACATAAACGATGATCAAATCTACGGGGAGCCCTAGTGGCACAATGGCTACACATTCTGTTGCTAAGGGAAATGGTAGCTTCAACTTACCTGGCTGCTCTGTCGGAGAGAAGTCTCAGGAGATCTTCACAGATGGCAGCCACGAACACACCCTGGGATAAGTCTACTCTCATGTGCTTTCATGAGGAATCCAAAATCATCTGGGTGGCACCTCACGACATCAATCAGATCTATGTCCCGCGTATCTGGTGATTTTGTGGTGGGGATTCAATCACTGCTATGACATTTTATTATAGTGTCCATAAAGACCCGCTTTTCAAAACGACCCTTCACAGAGTAAGAAATAGCTATGGCCAAAAAGAAACTTAAACCCAAACGAATCAAACCAACCTCCATTAAGTTGACTTTGATTCATGTACCTGGTGGCACCATGGGACAAAACAGACCGCCTCATAGGCTATTAATCTTTTTTAGAACCAGGTGGTCTCATCATTCTCCTGCTGAGAATGGGATCAAGTCTTAACCTTCTGGTTAGCAGCTGAGCGCTCAGCACCGTGTCACCAAGACTTCTTTAATCTGGCTCGTGCTTAGCAATTAGACAAGACTGTGAGACCCAGGGTGAGTTAGACCAGAGTGGACAAGGTGCACTTCGAATAAAAAATAGTTATTGGGGCTGAGTCCCAGTAGCGTAGTGGTTGAGTGCGGGACTGCGGCCGACTGGCTTGCAGGTTCAAATCCAGTAGCAGCAAGGCTGGGCCTCTCACTCCCATCAGAGGGCAGTGATGCCTTAAAAAAAATTTTTTTTTAAATAGTTATTGAAGTGACAAGCTAAAAACTACCTTCAGAGTTTGGGGGATTTTGACTAATGGAAAAGAAATAAATCAAATGGTAAACTCATTGAATCAGAAATTATTTAGAAGCTTGTTTTGCATAGATACTAAAATAGTTTTTTTCTGAATGAATCTTATATTTCGGTTTATATATTCTGAAAAAAATGAAGAATCAGATTGCAGGATTTTTATCTTCTCTATTAACTTTTCCACCCAAAACTAGTTTGAATGTTCATTTTAGAAAAGCTGTAGTGCTTTATTGTCTTCATTTTATGGTGGATATGATCATATTTATTTGAATAAAAAGGATATTTACAAGCGGGGTCACATTGAAGAAAATTCCACAGATTTATATGTGAAAGATATGTACACTCACCTACTCCCCTTTATTATTCAGATGAAAACAAAAAGAACATGGAAACAAGTCGTTCTTTTTTATTAAGGTCCATTTGTGTAGGCTAGCCCCTTTAGGTTCCTAAAATTGGAATATATAAGGTGTACTCTATATGTTGTTGCCACTACACCAAGCATATTCCTGATTTTTCTTTTCTTTTAAATCCTGTAGAAAAGCTGACAATTATTTAAACCATTTAAGTGTTGAGATTTATGTAGTCACTTCCCCCTTCTGCCCCCACCCCTCGCCCCTTTAAAGCATGCTCTATCTTTATTTTGATTTGTAAAGATATTACCCTTTTGGGAAGCCTAATTTTTTGCTAAAAGTGTTAACATTTTCTTCTGTTGAAATGTATATATTTAATATGCAAGCATATTGATGTTCATTGACAGAGTCACAATAGGAATGATCTTGCTTTATGTACCAGTTACAAGGTTTAATATCATTATACTGCATGCAATATTAGTTTTTATTAGTCGCCATTAACAAGATGCTTTCTACTTGAATTCTCATTTACTTGCTCAATGCAAAAATTATCTTTGTAAAAGAGAAAAACACATCTTCAAGTGTCAGCTATATTAAATTAAAGAACTGTTTACCCTTCCTAAGAAAAGCATATGTATCTAAATAGGCATCTTTTACCGTTTGCATAGTAGATTGGAAATTAGCATTTTTGTTCATTTTCCCATGTATGCACAGTGCCTGGAAGAGTAATACTCCATGCATATCAGATCAGCCAGCCTACAATTTTTGTGCAATATATTATTTGGCAATCTAAAATTTGTAATTTGCATGAAATTGCTTAATTAAAATACAGTCACTCAGGGTATTAATTTCTCTGTCTGGCAGTTCAATGTACTAAAGGCGGGCTACAGAAAATGTGAAATCCTGTCAGATGTAACAGTAAAATATTAACAAAAAAAATTCTACTTCTGGCAACAAAGTGACAGAGCGATAATGCTTTTGCCCTGATTCCAGGTTCAAATATGAGCTTAGGTTGACATTGAAACTGACTAGGAAATTTACAATAGTAACTCTGGCTTTTTGCCAGGAAATCTGCATGGTCCTTCAAAAACTCCTTTGGCTTTAACTCCTGCATCCATGCTCCCTGGTACGTATCATCGCGCCCACATCTACAGCTGCCCGGAGACACAGACACACACACACACAGACACACAGACACACCCACACCATCACAGTCACATCCACAGCTGCCCCTGACACACAGACACACACACACCATCAGTCACATCCACAGCTGCCTCTGAAACACATACACACACACACACACACACACACACAGATCTTTTTCCCCCTAACATAAGTTCATTAGTGTTTTCCAATAGCGT
>PVJH01001304.1:0-5000 GCA_004026705.1 Nesogale talazaci | reverse complement strand
CCCGGAGTCATCAGTTCAAAACCACCACTCTCTCCAGGGGAGGTAGTCAGGGCTTTCTAGTCTCATAAAGAAGTACAGTTGTGAAACCTGACCTACAAGGTCAATATAAGTCAACATCAATTAGATGGCAATGAGCTCAGGTGTAAGAAAGGCATCATGATGGTAAAGAGATCGAAACACTTTTCAGGGGAATGCAAAGGTTGGCGTTTCAAACTCATCAGCTGCCACATGATCCAGAAAGTTAAACTACCTTGGGAATCATACACGATATTTCCACACTATGAGTCAGACTTCACTGAAAAGCAGTGAGTTTGATTTCATTTGCTTGGGTTTGGTTTGGGGGCAAGAAAAAGCCTAGAATCATTTGAAAGCTTCATTTGCAAATGTGAAAAAGGATTATAATGATTTTTTTTGTTTTGTTTTGAGAAAGGGACCTTGGCCTCACAGTTGGATTAAGCTAGCTGCAAGGTTGGGATACAAACCCAGAAGCTGCATGGTGAAAGAAAGAGGAGGTAGATGTGCAGTCCCAGAAGCTTGCATACTGAAATTGACTCAATGGCAGTCAGTTTGTGTTTTTTGGTTTTGATCAGGGATTAGGTCAACTGTTTCAAAGGGAGGACAATTTTATGTAATATTAAAGGGCAAGTAGGCAGGGCATTATCCTTAAGTCAGATGCTTAAAACCCAGGGACTTACCATGGCTGTCCCCACCAGCCCTTAACAGTGGTGTGTGCCCCTGCTTTGGTTCATTTTCCATGGACCCTTATATGTCACCTTCCACAACACCATGTTACAAGGAAATGTGTACACATAAAAGGAACTTCAGTGGCACGGCGATTAAAGGGCTCAGCTGTTAACAGTGAGCTGGTGGTTCCAGCTTACCTGTGGTTGTGCATGGGAAAGATGGGGCAATCTGCTTCTGTAAAGATCTACATACAGACTTGGAAACCCTCTGGTGCAGTTTGATTCTGTCTGTCAGGGGACTTTATTCATAGAATTGACTCAACTGTAACACTCTGGTTTAGGGGAGAAGAGGAATGGACTGGGACACATACGTGAATATCCCAAGCCAGGATGGCATCTACATGATCTCTATATGTAACATTAAAGGGCAAGTAGGTGGGGCATCTATCACCCAGCCAAAGGGCCCAGTGGGCTCTGTGGGTTAGACTTTGGGCTGCTAAGTACAGGGTTCATGGTTTAAGTCTTTCAGCCACTCCATGGAGGAAAGATGGACTGTCTTCTCTCAAAAAAAATGTATAGTTTCAGAAATCTTAGGTAGAGTTGCTGTTAATCAGAATCACTCAATGGCTGTAGGTGTGTGTGTGTGTGTGTGTGTGTGTGTGTGTTTGGATCACTCTACAGGAGTGCCAGGTGGCTGAAATGGTTAAGCATTTAGCCACTAATCAAAGGCTGGCAGTTTCATGCATTGTCAGGAGACATAGCCATCTATTTCTGACAGTTCTTGGCCCTTGAGAACGCTGTGGAACTCTGTTCTACTCCAAACATGAGAGGGGTACCAAGTTTGGGGATGACTAGGATGCCAACAGATTTTGGGGTATTTGGGCTTTCTTTCTTTTTTCCCTCCAACATATCATTTAGCAGCAACTCTAATTAAATGTCCAGCCCTTTGATACATATTTAACTGACGAGACTTCTAAGCAGTGCCTGAAGTGACAGAGTGAAATGAACCATTGTCATCATGGTAAACTTGGCATGGCTAAACAGAAAAACCTTTGCAAAAGCCATTCCAGCATGAGAAGAACTTTAGACAGGAGGCCACTCTTACTAAGGACACCCTAGGACAAGTATATACTCCAGCCTCAGAAAACCAGAATAAAGGACATCTCTTCAAAGGATGTCTGGTCTCGTACTGGTCCCATGGCTTTAACATTTGGTGCATGAGCTAAGTAGGCTTTACCACCAAGCATTGCATACATATTTACTAGCCTAAATGTGTGTTTGTTGTAGAAAAATTCTAAAGATCTTTGTATTTCCTTTCATAACTTTCTGCATTTAGTACATACTCCCTGGCTTATTTACAAAGGCAGATTGTGGCATGGAAGTGCTTAGATTCACATCCAGACTCCACCACTGACCAGCAGTAGGCCCTGGGGTGATTGGCCTACCTCTTCTGCACTTCACTTTCCTCATCTGTAAAACAGGGAAAGTATTAGTGCCTACCTAACGTGACATTGAGTGTTCTGTTGGCTGACCAAAAGAACAGTTACTTTCGTCATAGAAGTAATGTAGCCAGAATGTTCTTTTGACTGGCTTACTTTTAACAGGTTCTCAGGAAGGACCAAACACTAGGGAAAAAAAAAAAAAACCTTATGTGTGGTAAAGTAGAAGGCCAAGAAAACCAGAGAATCCCTGAGTGAAATAGATTGACAAGATGCACTTAAATAAAATAAAGATTGTGAAGTTGGTGCAGGACTGAGGAACATTTCTCCCTATTATACACAGGTTGGCATGACTTTAAGTCAAATTGATGGCAACAAACAAAAAGTTCATGATGACCTTTTTATCCTCCTTAAAAAAATATGTATGGGGGCTGAACCTCGGTGGCGTAAGTGGTTGAGTGCGGAACTGCAGCCCACAGGCTTGGCGGTTCAAATCCAGCGGCGGTTGGGTAGCGCCCAGGACCCCCAGAGGCAGTGATGCCCACACACACAAAATATATATATATATATATATATATATATGTATATGTATATACTACAAAGGGAGGAATCTGTGTCTATACAAAGGAATTCAAAGAGACAAATCTTACAGATATCTAATGAGGATTAACTGAGCCCAACAAAGTAACTCACTGCCATTGAGTTGAGGCTGACTCCTGGTGGTCCTGTAAGAGAGGGTAGAACTACCCCTGTAGCTTTCTGACACAGTAGCTTTTATGGGAATAGAAAGTCCCATCTTTTTCTCCCATAGGGGTTTCACATTGGTGGTTTCACACTCCTGCCCTTGAGGTTATCAGCCCCACCTGTAATCACTAGCCACCAAGGCTCCTGAAAATAAGTAAAGCATGTAAAATAATGCCTGGAAATAATTAGCATGATACAAATGTGTTAGTGTATGAACAAATTATAAATTTATATAAATGGTCTTGAATAACCCATTGTTAGAGTCCTTGGGAGGCACTACTAATTCTTGACTACACTCAAAAGTTTATTCCACCTACAGCAGCATTTCTCTTCCTGTGGGTCATGATCCCTTTGGGGATCGAAAAACCCTTTCACAGGGACTGCCTGGTTCATAGCAGTAGCAAAATTACAGTGATGAAATAGTGTGATAGGTAGGCTTGTTGTGCCAACACGGTCAAAGAAGATAGGTAGGTTTATTGTGACAACATGGCTAATGAACACATGTGAGATCAATTGAGGGCCGGAGATACCAATGGCTCAGGGAGCCCCGCCCTTGCTCTCTTGCTCTTGGATCTCCCGACCAGCTGGCTGCCTTGTTTGTCCTGTGCCTCGATTTGCAAGCAACACTGTGGGACACCTAATCCATGGACTGTGTCACTGTGAGTTGAGGTTCCTCCAAGTCCTGCTTCGCCACACTACTGGAACATATATCACTGGCGATGGGGACTGCTGGACTCTATCTGGATGACTGTTGATGACCTGCCTTGCTATTTGCTTTTTGTGGCAGGATAGCCTGACTTGCTCTACAGAGGACTACTCGGTGGCCCTCAAGACTCAAGGGACTGCCAGTGTCCTAGCTGTCTCATGCAAGTGAGTAGCACTGAGCCATTTGTACTGCTTTATAGATTAGTGAACTGTTTATTTCTTATGTTAGATATCTTTCTCTCTATATAAATATATAGAAAGAATTATTAGTGTCCTGGTTTTGTCTCTCTAGAGAATCCTGTCTAACACAAATAGCAACAAAAATAATTTTATGGCTGGGGTCACCACCACAAAAGGAACTGTATGAAAGGGTCTCAGCATTAGGAAGATTGAGAACCACTGGTCTAGAGGAGCCTTGGAAAATATGTTTGGCTACCTGCTTCCAAAAGATCTCTCTGGAGCAGTTCTACTCAGTATGTATCGAGGCTTCTCTGAGTCTGAATTGGCTCAAAAGCAACTAACAAGAATCATACTAGCATACAAGTGTGGCTTATTGATCTTATTGTCCATTTTCAAGTTCAACTCCCTATCAATTATCTTTAGTTTTCCATTATTTCCCACCTGTACTGGGCTCCTTACATGTAAGGTCCCTTCTTTATACTGTCCTTCCAATGGCATTTGCCAGCCTTGCCTTCTTCTGAAAAGAGCCTCGCAAGATAGATTCGCATCTTATACCAAACTCCAGAAATTTATCAAACTTGTTAATGTCTACATTTTCATATTCAATTGCTCTTACTCAGTCCCCCCACAAATTTCCCTCCACTCCAAAGCTGCAACTAGTCAGATGGTTAATAGTTCCCAACATTCCATGCACCATTTCTCAACTCGGGAGCTCTGCCTATGCCCCGTTCACTGGATCACACTTGCATATCAATGTAGAAGTTCTTAAGTCACACACTTCAAAATAGCTCCAAAACATTTTTTTGTGAAACTTTTCCTGATCATTTCTCACCCCTTCTCATTCCTATCCATCCTTGACCACACAGCAAGCTATCTGAATTGTCTTTCTAACATGAAGTTCTTGGGAGCGATACAATACATTCTCCATTGTTGCATTTCAAGGCCTTCAACTCATGATTGAAATTACATGACAATTGAATGAATTCATGCATGCTTATTTTTTCCTAATGATTAGCTCATGTTTCTGAGGCTTGCCATTATTGCAAGCTGATCAATTATTTGCTTCAATCCTGGCACATATTTACTGAAATCACCTAAAGCAAAATGCTATAGAATCTAAAACTGTATGTTACCAGACTTGTCAAGAAAATTTCCTAAAAGCAATATGCTATAATAAGGTCCCATGTACTGGTTCATTCTAGTTCTACCCTCTGTTAAAGACTGACAGAGCCTCTCCAGATATCCAGAT